>JBCJKH010064190.1:0-11850 GCA_039877255.1 Loriculus beryllinus
ACCAAATTGGTTATCGTTATTATTATTGGTGGTAGCAGCAGTGGTTTTTGTTATACCTCTAGTTACTGGGCTGTTCTTATCTCAGCCTGTGGGAGTTACATTCTTTTGATTCTCTTCTCTATCTGTCTGGAGCGGGGGAAGGAAGGGGGGGAAATGAGCGAGTAGCTGCTTGGTTCTTGCTGCTGGCTCGGCCTAAACCACAACACAGTGTAATAGAAATATTTGCACATACGAAATTCTACAGTCAGTAGAAGTCTGACAGTAGATTGAAAATCTAAGCTTTGGATTGCATCGCCTAAAGCTTCAGTGAAGTCACCCAGGTGCATATGTAAACATAACCTTTCATCTTGCCTTTCTTCTGTGCAAGAGTGTCCCAGGCAAACGTATGCCTACTGACATTTCAGACCCCAAAAACCTGTCTTGGCATACTACTTTGCTGCATTGTAACTGTTGCCTATCACTCAGCTGTGCATGCTCAAATTACCTTTTGACTGGAGCAAGAACTGTTTCAGCCTCCTGTAATCAGACTTCATTAACAGGTTAGAGCAAGTATGACTGATTAAGTTGTCACCAGCTAGCACAACTGAGTTTTTTGTCTGAAACCAGTTAGGAGCTGCTGTCATTTACTTTTCTGTGTTGTTTATTTTAAATATCTTTTGTTTTCTCTCTCACTCCCCCTTAAAATGAACCTATAATTTACTACTTTCTTCTGAACCATAATTGGCTACTTAATTGACAAATGTTATTCCTACTGAAGAGGCAATTGTTACTTAAATTAATAACACCCATGTGGTACCTGAAAGTTTTACATGAGTTCTGTGGCAGCTATTTGTTCTACCCTTACCTACTTAAATAGTTACAAAAAAGTTGCATGAAAAAGGAATGCTTCATGCTCTTAATACTATCTATCCTCTCAATTCTTCATGGGGAGTGTGGATCAGTAGTTTTCCAAAGTGTGAACTCTTTGTGTCAGAAAGTCATCTGGTCAGCTGAAAGCCCTAACTGAAGATTTGTGTTGCTCCTTATACCATGTCTGCAGATGTCACTAAAATTAAGTAAATGGACACATGATACAATGTTTCTGTAAAACAGGTTTGATTTTGTTTTAGTGCTGATCCTAACATATTATAGTTTGTCTGTAGCAGATGGTCACTACTTATGAGCAACCATTTCAGCTTTGCATTTCAAGTGTCTGAACTCAGCCTCTTAGTCTGACGTAATCATGATTTTTTATAAATTTGCTCGCTAGCAGTGAAGGTTGCAAAAAACCTTCAAATGGAAATGTCTTTGATTTTTCTTTCTGCCTTAGAATATATAGAGAAGGGAAACCTGTAAGCTTTAGGACTGGGTAATAATTTTCCCTGATTAATTCTGTCAGTTGAAGCATCACTGCATCTGTATAGTTGCTGCTCATACCTTGCAGTGAGTGTAAGCGTGGTGAAGCTGCAGTGATGTCATTTAACTGCTATGCAATTATAATTCCATAGTTAAAATGTCTGATTGTACTTTCCTAAGGTTGAAGAAGACCTCAGTCAGTGTCAGACTTTTGTGAAAACAACAATGAAAAGCAATAAAAAGGTTCTCATTGTAGGATAGGGGTATTGAGGTATTCTGAAATTATCTTCCTTGTAGTTGGAAAGCAATAGAGATATAATTTAGGGGGTCATGTCCATTTAAGTACAGGCATGGCTTTATTTTTAAGGACCAAGGCAATGTCAGTTTATATGCAAAGATATTCTATGGTTGCTCTGGATGTAAATATACTATGAGGCTTCTGACAAATGGTGACACTGGATTGTGCGTATTCTCCTTTTTCATGGGACAGCTATAATAATTCTCTTTCCTTTTTTTTTTTTTTTAATATAAAATCCTGCATCAATCTTTGCCCAAAGCCTTATCTTTTCTAAAAAAAAAAAAGGTGAAAACATAATGAGCAGGGCAACCTTGTCCTGAATCCTAATGGCTTTCTGATGAGGTAAACAATGACTCTTAATTATAAGCTAAAATTTTTAATTTAGATGATTCTTCAGTAATTATCTCAGTTGTCTGCTTCACTGGATTTTAATGAAAAAGATTGATTAGGTATAAAACCAGTAGCATAATTAAACATTCAGGGTCTACATTGGTTATTGAGGTGAAAGCAATGTGATTAACTTCAAAGTGCAGTTTTCAAGAAATCGTGCGAGACAGTGAAGCCCACTTCAAGCTCCATGCAGCCCTATCATGCTCCCTCCCTCCCTCCCTGCCTTCCCACATTTCACAAAGTGAATATGCAGTTATGTTGAGCAATAGATTATGATAGCACACTTTAAACTAAAGCTGTCAGAGTGGTTATGAATTCCATATGTCAAGGGGTTTCAGTAAAAGGACTGGAACTTGTCACACAAGACTTCAGATCCAAGAGTAGTTTCTGGTTTTGTTCTTATGAGAAGTGTGAAATAATTAGTTCAGCAGTTCTGGTTTTGCATGCACTCAGAAGACCCCACAGGACCAGAGAGATGCCTTTCTGTGGTTGATATGATGACAGCGGTGGTGTCAATCACAGATCTCATTTCTGCTTCCCTTACCCTCATTGAACAGCCCCTCACTTTATAAGCAGTGGCACTGAAAACATGAGTAAAAGCTTACTGGAGTGCAAATATTTGTTCTGAAAAATAAATGGCTGCTGTGCTTCTGACTGTGATTTTATAGCTTTACTCCACCAGGACAAACTGTGCTCAGCATCTTGTTAGCTATCATAGAATCCATTAGGTTGGAAAAGACCTTTAAGTCTATCAAGTCCAACCTTTGCCCCAGGACTGCCAAGTCCATCACTAAACCATGTCGTGATTAAAGATTGTACCATAGTGTCACTGTGAGGCAAACTGGGGATGTTTGTTTTGTTGTGTTTTGTTTTTCCTGGAAGTTGTTACCATTACAACTGGAAATAAAGACATCTGTCCTGAGAAACCAACCTTAAGAAAAATCTAAAAGCAGACTTTCAAACATTCAGCCATAGTTGTAATCTCAGTGAGAAAGCAGCAATTGTGGGTATGTATGGAAAGAAGCTGGTTGCCTGATTTCCTTTTTACTTTATGATGCAGAATTCAGCAGCCGCATCTGAAACTCAGAGATTTTCAGAAGCCTTTGTTATGGATCAGTCTACTGGGAGTTGTCCAAGATTATTATGCTTCCTGCCAGTTGCCAGAAAGAGAAAATGGGGAAGAAGTGCCAAAAAGGTCTCTATCTACAATCATTTCAATGAATGACTGCCTCACATTGATTCATATTCTGGTTCATTTTCCCAGTGTGAAGGTAATATATGTTTATCTACAATCTGATGTATCTCTGGTACATCAGAGAACAAGACTTCGAACCATAGGATTAATTCTCCTGTTTTTTCACTGCATCAGCTCACATTAATTACAGTTAAACTTAATTTTTTTCTCAAGTTCTTCATCTAACGAAGAATTACATTTCACACTTTCCCCATTAATTGTTGGAATATTTCCCTCTGTGCTAGACAGTCTTAGTTAATCATTAGTCACATTAGCAAAAAGAGTAACACTTCTCTTTCTGTTGATTGTCCTATCAGAGTTAATGCAAAAGGAGCATGAGGAAGGAGCCAGTGAAAGGAGCATGAGGAAGGAGCCAGTGTTTTCTACGAGTTCTTGTACTTAGTCTTCCATGACAGTAATATTCAAAGCCATCTCCCTAGTCACATGGTCCCCTCCTTTCTTAAGCCTTGAAAATCTACTTCTAAGGGACCCTTTTTTCTTCTTTTTTTTTTAAAAAAAAAAAAAAAAAATTAATTTGTGAGTGAAATAAACCTGGAAAGATGTTTGGCTATCTTGCCCATGTGGAAAAGAAAGTGAATTCCTGCAAGGACAATTTTTTGTTTTAATCACCAGCCAATCTAGCAAAAAATTTAACCTACTTCCAAGTCTTTGCATGTTGTAATGAAACCATTTGTAAGGGATCATATATGCTGGTAACCTCTGTATAAAGTACCCTCTGCTTGGAGAGTGTTGGATTTGAACGTACTATTTTTACTTCATGTTTCCTTTCTGTTTGGAAGGTCCATAGCTATTCTGTTTACTCAGCAAACAAACCTGGAAACGCAGAAGACATGGGCAAACCTTTCTTCTGGAGAGCACTACACACCAGGTTTCACTACCAGTGTCCACAGCAAGGTAAAACTAATTCAATTGAGGTGTTTCTTTGACAAACATGTCTTCTTATTAAAGGAAACCCTTCCATAGACCCTGGTACTCCTCAGAGCATCTGGAGGTAGCATATTTTACAATGCATTTCTATAGCAAACATTCCCTTTCTACCACGACTGGAGCATAGCCTGGCTAATTGTATCACTTTCTCCTATGTAATCCAACAAACTTCCACAATCCCCAGGTATTTTGGGTCATTTTCTTAAAGACTCTTTTTCACTTCTTACTTATGGTCACAATATAACAAATGAATAGAAGTCCTCATTTTTATTGAATGTTTCAGCCACTAGCTCTTGGACAGCTGAACAGAATGATGTGCTGGTCAGCTTGAGCCTACAAACATAATAATCAAATAACAGACTGGAAAGAAAATAATCCAGTGTTTGCTCATGTAGCTAACCAAATTTTCCGCTGAAGAGTGTGTTGTGTGCTTAGAAAAGGCTAGGGTATACAGTTTTGTGTATACTAGATTAATCAGAATCTGAAATCTGTTGCTGCCCAGCTTCCCGGAATGAATTTGTCACAGCAGTCTTTTGGAATCAATTGAAATGTATCTTTTCCTCCTCCTAACTGACATGATAGATTGGTAATAATCAAACACTATTTGTTGCAGTGTCACTCTAGCTTTTCTGTCATGAGTGATTGAATATCCTTTAAATACCATCATGGCATTGCTGCTGAATTGAAACTTAATGAGAAAACTTTATAAATGGACTAAAGTCATGTTTCCAGTTCCCAGTTGTGCACTCAGGACAGACACACCTTGCTTTATCTCTGCACTTAGCAGGAATTGTTTAACAGGCTGCTCCTGCAAACTGTCAAGCCAAGTACAGAGCGCACAGGCAGTATTTTAATTAATGTTAAACGATTCTTTTTTGATCAGGCTTAAAATCCTCTCCGTGCAAGTGATTATAGGTAATTCTTTAGCTGTAACAAGATCATTTGATAATAAGACTGATAAAGGCAAGCAATTATTTAAGTATCAGCAGCTTAATATCAGTAATGACTATCTCCTTTTTGGTCAGGCTTTGTGGAAATGTATTAATACAGTGTAATTTTAATTGGAATAGAACATAAACACAAGTGGAAGTTTCCAAGGGAGAGGAATTTTCAACAACTCATTCCTCTTACTGCCTCACTCCAACTGATGATAAGAAAGAGGTACCACATGCACATTCATAATTTACCCAGTCACCATAATAGCAACAAGGATTTTTTCTTGGTTGGTCCGTCTGGATCAGCTCATAAAGCTCTGTTCTGGTTCATGGGGAGAAATGGTCTGTTTGTGGAGCTTCTCTGTTCTGAGGCTTGTTCAGGACTACATCTTGTGTATGCAGTAAGAAGCAGCTTCTACAATTTTGACAGATAAAGAGCTGTAAGATTTCTTGTTTGAAACCACTTGAGTTAGAGTCTACTTACAATTGATTTGTGTTCTTGTAAGAACTATGCTCATTTAAGAAAAAAAGTGTCCTATAATTTTGCAAGACAAGTGGAAGAATCACATTTGGGATATTTGAAACCAATTCACATGCACTACAGCTCTTTGTGTCAGGAGCAATGCCTTGTGGTAATGCTACAGAATTTGATCGTGCAACGCAGAAGTAATTGCGAGGTAACTACTTTTTCTCCATGCTAACAAAAATATAAATCTTCAAATAATGACTAATGACCTGAATTACTGTGGCATTTGGGAACAGTGAAAAGGTAAAATGCTATTGTACTGGTTTTGACTGGGATATAGTTAGCTTTCTTCAATAGTAGCTGATATGGTGCTATGTGTTTGGGCTTGTGCAGAAAACAGTGTTGATAGTACAGGGATGTTCTAGTTCTTGCTTGCACAGAGCCAAGGCCTTTCCTGCCTCTGACCCCACTAGTGAGTAGGTTGGGCATGCGCAGGAAGTTGAAGGGGACACAGCCAGGACAGCCGACCCCAACTGACCAAATGGATTTTCCATAACATATGACATGATGCTCAGCAATAACATCTCTGGGGAAAGTTTGTCAGGACTGTCATTGCTTGGGGACTGGCTGGGCACTAGTTGGTTGGTGGTAAGCAATTGAGATTTTTTGCATAATTTTTTTTTCCCTTTTCTTTCTTATTAAACTGTCTTTATTTCAAACCATGAGTTTTCTACCTTTTGCTCTTTTGATGCTTTCTCTCACCCCATCGGAGAGGAATAAGCAAGTGGCTGTGTGGGCCTTAGTTACTTACTGGGGTTAAACCGCAACAGCTGTAAAGAAACAGTGCCACAAAATTCCTTAGATTTCTTTTTTTTTGCTTGCTTCAAATCACGGCCAACCTGACTGGCCTGGTTTTGGCACAAAATAAAATTCACTGGTGTCCCTGGAACTAAACAATAACTTGTTAGACCTGGCTTTTGTGTTTCTGAAAACTGAAGCATGTCTGATTCAGTACCACAAAGTTAAATCTCAATTACAAAAAATAGTGAACTGTGAGGAGAGAAAGTAACCCCTCTTTACTTGCAAAATAAAGCAAAATTGGAGGTGACACAGTATACATACACCTTATACTGGAAAACCACGTAGTGAAAGTGTGATGTGGAGCAGAAAGGGAAATAATGGTTGAGGTGCTTTGTGTGGGGGTGCAGAGCACTACTCTAAGGAATAGTAACCGTCCCATCTATCTGGTGAATGCAGATATCCTGCCTGCACTGCATGATGGCTTATGCAGAGGTAACAGTGGTGCTTTTGCAGGCTGTGTGGTCAGTTTTCACAGTGGTCTGTGGTCTGTGGGAGATGGAGAGAAGGTGGTATGGGGTTTAGCCCTGCTTCCACAGACCTGAAGCAGAACAGATAAAATCTGATCTTTAGTCATGCTTTTAGCTGTGCAACATAGTGCTCTCCTTTTTAAGAGTCAGTCTGATGCTTTTCCTCCTTTTATCCATATATATATTGGCATATACGTAACCATAGCAACTGTGGTTGAAAAAAAATGAGATCCAGTAGTTTTTAAATTGCCTTCAGAATAAGTTTAACAATGAAGCTTGAAAACAGACATTACAGCTCATGGAAAGGCAGGTGAACAAAAATGAAAGGAAATTTTATTGCTAAACTTATGCCAAAATGTTCTAGAAAGTGCAGTAATAGCTTCTCTCACTAAACAGGCACTTTCACAACTGATTAACATTTCAGATTTACCTTCAGGCAAACTATGATGGTTTTGTGACACAATTGAAATCTACTGTTGTTTACTCATTGTAACTGTTTTTTACATGTGAATTCTTAACTCTGCACATGATGAGTTAACATGACCTCAGCTGGTCTTCATTAAAGTGTTAGTTGTGTGTCATACAAATTTAAAAAAGGACTCCTTCAATTGTATTGTTCACTCTGCTTTGAACCCCACTGCATGTGTCTAAACAAGCCTCAGTCCACATTTGCAAAGCAACTTACAAATGGAATCCTCTGGCTTTTTAAACCTGATACAGAGACAGAGAGAGATGTTCTAAGTGATGAACATGCACACAAACAGTAAGTGTTGACAGGCTCCTGCTACACGTGACAAAATAGCAGATGAGTGCTGCTAAAGTTAAGGGCCTCTAAACTACCTTCTTGCTTTTGGCAATATAAAGTCAAGGTACCTTAAATCACTCAGGTATTTTTTGAGTTCAGGCTGAACTCTATGAAATGCAGCAGAGAGTTTATTGCATGGGTAATATTCATGCAATGCATCTTGAAAATGAAGTGGTAGTAAACTAAAGTGCTGTGCCTTTCTGTGTCAACAGCTTGAGAAGATCTTTGAGATAATGAGTAGATGAATTGAAAAAGGTTGAATGTATGGAATGCATTCCTTATTTAGAAGACTTTTCTTTCAGGGCAACAAATGAATCTTTATCTATCTTCATGGAGGATCTTTGCACATAAATAAGAATAATGTAGCTGCTTAAGACTTCCATCTGTCAGAGACTTGGCTTTTAAAAATCAGTCAATGCAGAGAAATACCACATGTACCTGCATACACTGGAAATGAAGCACTTTTTAAAGGCTTTGTTAGCTTGGTGTGAAAGTTCACTACTTCAATGGAAGCAGCATCCAGGTCTTTAGAAATACAATTCTGGGGCCTGATGATGGTAGGAGGAGGAGCACACATCAATGTAATGATTATTCAGCAATAAGAAAGGATTNNNTGGCATGATATCTACTGCATCAGTTTGGGGATCTTGGGATGCTGGGTACGTGCAGATTGAAATCTGGTCATCTCTGCTGTGTGGCCAAGAAGGGAGGGAGAAAGAAAGCCTTGTGACAGTGGCACAGATGTTGTAGCTGAAGGATAGACAAAAGGCAGGGTTTGTAGGGAAATACAGTATCTCTTATTTAACTAACTTACACTAGTAAAAAATAAGCAGATGAGAAACTCCTTGATTTGAATATAAACTAGGGTTTCAGAAAACTCAGAAGTGAATCATTGGGTCTAGGGTTAGATAGCCTACGGGTCCAAAAGCACCTGCAGATTTCATCAAGTCTAATCACCCATCCTTGGTGTCAAGGTTTGGCAGAAAAGGATGGATTTGTTGGTAAAGGTGTCAGGAGATGATTAGATTTTGCCCTCTTTTGTATGGGAAATTTGTATGGGGGATTTACATATTGATGGCAAGAAGGCCACGTTACTCTAAACTTAATCAACTATGATTTTGACCATTGTTTCCAGTTTTTTTATCAGATAGAATTATATTAATAAATAAAAAATGTAAACAGATATTAAATATATTAATTTTATCATTTCATGGTGGTTGCAGCTGTGAAATGGTTAGCTTTGTGAATTGCCTATCCTAAAATTCTTTTTAACATGATACAAGTATATTTAAATATTATTTTTAATTCTTAGATGACTAAAGTTAAAGGCTATTTAGGGGAATACATATAAAGAACAAATTCTTTACTGTGAGGGTGGTGAGGCATGGGCAATCCCTGGTATCAGTACAGACTGGTGGATGAAGGGATTGAGAGCAGCCCTGTAGAGAGAGACTTGGGAGTACTGGTGGATGAAAAGCTAAAAGTGAGCCAGCAGTGTGCACTTGCAGCCCAGAAAGTCAACCATATCTTAGGCTGTATCAAAAAAAGTGTGACCAGCAGGTCAAGGGAAGCAATTCTGCCCTTCTGCTCTGCTGTCATAAGACCCCACTTGAAGTACTGTACACAGTTCTGGGGTTCTCAGCACAAGAAAGACATGGACTGATTGCAGCAGGTCCAGAGGGGTGGAAAAAAAATGATCAGGAGGATGGAACACCTCTCCTATGAAGAAAGGCTGCGAGAGTTGGACTTCCTGGAGAAGGCTCCAGGAAGACAATATTGCAGCCTTTTGATACTTAAAGGGGGCTTGTAAGAAAGACAGGGACAAACTTTTTAGCAGGGCCCGGTGTGATAAGGCAAGGGGTAATGGTTTTGAACTAAAATAAGGTAGATTTAGACTAGATATAAGGAAGACATTTTTTACAGTGAAGGTGGTGAAACACTGGAACAGGCTGCCCAGAGCGATGATAGTTGCCTCATCACTGGAAACATTTGAGGCTAGGTTGGATGGGGCCTTGAATATGTCCCAGCTAATTGCAGAGGAGTTGGACTGGAGGACCTTAAAAAGTCCTTTCCAGCCCAAACTATTCTATGATTCTATTCTCTACAGATACAGAGAAGAAATCATGACCGGTAGTTGGATTTCATGTACAAGAATCATTTTAATTATAGCAAAGCACCCAAATGTGAAACATTAAGTTCCTTACTCTGCATGTCGTGCTGGACTTGTCCAAGGGCACAGGGGAAATGTGGGGTTAGTTCAAACTGCTTAGATTGGCACTGAAGTAATTCTCAAGGAAATGAAAAAAGGCACAGACAGAATAGTGCAGTGCTGGGTTGCCAGAGCTGAGCAGTAGCTGTTCTAATTTTAGAGCATAAAATCTTACAGATCTGGAAAACAACCAGTATGGTCTGAAAGGAAATGGGAAGCCTGAGTTAAATGATATATTTCAGGAGTGAAAGGATGATGGTAAATCTTTGGTGTACTGTACCTCATCTGTGATAGTTAAGCACTTTATTTGGATACCTTTAAAAATGTATCTCTCTGGGTGCTGAATTTTAGAGATATTTGATATTTACCTTGTAACATTCTTTCAGTTTGCATGCCGATTAGTTAAAATTTTGTCATATATTAGCCCCCTTCACTTTTTGTTTGTCAGTCAGGATGATTTAAGGCAGTACTGGACCTGCAGTTGTCCTGTTCCACTTTTGAGCTGACCAAAGCCCCTTGGGAGCTTCTAACTCCAGCCTGCCATCCGCGGCTTTGCTGCTGCTCTCCCTGGCAGCAGGAGACAGTAGGAAGAGAAGATACCACAGGAACTGAATGCACACAGTCTGAGTTGCATGGCAGAATCAGGCAACATGCTGTGTGCTTAGTGGAAAGCCGTTCTCCATTGGGTATTTAAGGAAAAATTATTCTCTGATGGATAGGAGGATGTGTATGTTACTGAATGGGATTTTTACCTCTTGCTTTATACAGGGCCTTAAGGATGCCTAAATTGTCCAAGAAATGCTCAGTACCTGACAAAATATACCAATAATAAATACATTAGTTGATTTTGGAGAGGACCAAAAGTTTTCCATATTGAAGCTATGAATGAAGGAAAACATGATGACATGAATTCATAAGGTTAAATCCTGTTTCTTTTACTACAGTCTTTCTATTAGTGACTATAATATTTTGATGTGAATTGTTGCATCTTTTTTCACAGAGAATCTGTGCTGCTACATATTAAATAATGTGCCTTGGGAGTGAAAAAGAATACCAGATAGGAAATCAATAGAAACATTCACACTCTTATTGTACATGTCAGGTATTATTTAGGAGACATAAAAATGACCGTAGTGTTTATACAACGGCACTTGCTCTCAGACCATTTCCAGTAGTGTCATATTTTCATGAGCAATGTTTATTAATATTTTTTGTTTTCATTCCTCAAGAAAATGAAAGAGGAAGAGTAAGCAGTGATTCATAACTTGGATAACTGAGTGAATGAGCTGAAGTGGGTGAGTGTTGCTAGAACTGATTATTCTAATATCATTCCAAAAAGCTTTAGTTCTTGAAGCAAAAAGAGCATCAGTTTACAAAGCTGAAAAACGCTCCTGGCTTTCTTCTAAGATGATCCAGGTAGCTGAAGTCTCTAAATGCACTTTACGTTCTGGATTTCCAGCAGGCTGTGCTATCCAAGCAGAAACTTCCAGGGAATACTGTAGCTTCTGAAATGTCCAGTTGGGTAGTGGCAATGCTAATGCCAATGCTCCCTTCTTCCTGGGCTCAGCTTCACTCTCAAATTCTCTAATTCCTCTCCGTCAGTGGCACAGGGGTATAACGAATGGAGGTCTTCTTCACATGTTTTTGCCTGTTCAGAATACCGTTGTCTTCACGAGGAGGATTTCACACACTCTTCCCCTGCTCCAGCATAGGGTTCTTCCTATGGAAGACAGTCCTCTATGAACTTTTCCAATATGAGCCCTTCCCACAGCCTGCAGCTTTTCACAAACTTCTGCAGTGTGGGTCCCTTCCATGGTTGCAGTCCTCCAGGAACAGACTGTTCCAGTGTGGGTCCCTTCCATGGATACAGTCCTTCAGGAACAGACTGCTCCACTGTGGGTC
>JBCJKH010064193.1:50239-61966 GCA_039877255.1 Loriculus beryllinus
CTCATCAACCAACACCCCAAGTCCTTCTCCTCAGTGCTGCTCTGAATCTCTTCTTTGCCCAACCTGCAGCTGTGAAAACTTGCTTAAAGAATTAGTTTTTGACATTCAGGGCTCAGCCCTAACCTATGCTAAACATTCCCCACTTTCATTTACTATTACAAAGAAAAGCCTGCAACTCAGACTTAGGCTCTACATAACATACTTCCTGCTGGACCATTCCACCTGTCAAGCTGTGCTTGCACTATTAGGCTCTTCACAGTATATCCACCTCAATCCTTGCGGTGCCTTTTGATAAGGTGCTTCCTTTTGCACTATGCCAAATGTCATGTCACCAATAGCCTCTGTAGTTAACCTTAGAAGTGACTTCCTTGCAGTGATGGAAAAACACAAATTGGACACAGGGGAACACACTACAGGTTTCTAAAACATGCAAAGATATAAGAGTACAATCCCTCTGATGACTGATTTAAAAACCACAGTAGAGAAAGGCTGAGGTTCAGAGCAGAGCACTGCTGAAAAGATTTTACACTAAGTATTTGTAGAAAAAAAGCAACCAGTGAAATGATAACATAATATTCTGTGTTTTAAATAGACTTACCACTCTCTTTCAGAGGGAAAGTTGAGTTAAAAAATTTCTCAGCCTGAGTTTCTAACTCTCAGTATTGCAGTGACAGAAAAAGTTGACCAGTCTGCCTATGCCACTTGTGACCTTCTGAGGCACGGGGATTGTTTCCAAGGACTAGGATGGATCAGAAAGTTGTGTGAATTAATAGTTCCTCTTTCCTGCAGCTTCATGGTAAGCTCCTCGATTCAGCAAGAACATAGCAGCAAGAACAAACGTGTCAAAACATTTAAACTCTCTCAAGAGAAAAAAAATCTCAAAATGCTTAAGGCACAGTGCATTAGAGGAAAAGTAGTTCAGGATTTTCACTTTGGCAGAGAACAAAGCTTTCTCAAGTTAGGACAGTGTGAAACAATTCTATGCTTCCGTTCAGCCTCCAGCATACCAGTTATTCACAGCTTTTGATAAAGATTGTGCTGCTGCTGGCTACCTCTCGAGGCTAAGCCTCCAAGAAACCATATTCCTCATGCTCTTCTGCCAGCCACTGTACTGAGGTGTGGCATGTCACCCCATCCTCATCACCCCATGAAAAAGCCACTGTAAATTAAGGGACTTGAAGTACTCAAAGGTCTGGAGAACGTGTGCATTCACCAGGAATGTGTGTATTCACCAGGAGTAGCCCAATGCTGAAAAGGGATGAAACTATGTATTTTCTTTCAAGTACTACACATGAAGTAATCCACACACTTGCTTTTCAAGTTTGATTAACAAAGTTTTCCAAACAAAAGTATTCAGGAAAGAATCTTCTGCAGCAATTTTCTACCACCTTTTCCATACATATACGTACTATTAGATTACATGATCAGAGGTTCTGAGGGAAAAAAATAAGGTAGGGAATTTCTAGAGAATCACTGTGATGGTAACCTGGTGAGTTGACAACTCCTGCCCCTGCATACCATTTTTCCAACAAAATAATTTCTACTACAGTATTACTGGCAAACTATCAGCAGCAAACTGAGAAGCATGTGAATGCATTCAAATGCTTAACAGTTCAGTCATGCCTAAACTGGACTTTTCTGTATGCACATCATCATGCACTCTGATTATATTAGCATTTGTTCTCAATCACCACAGCAGTCATTAGACTATTTATAATGTCTGACATACCACATCTATGCCAAATACAAAGGTAGAGAAAACAGGTATCCCGTATCACCATTTGGAAATCAGTGGCTGATGAGATGACATTTGCAATGCCTGAGCAGAAAGCTCTCCTGTGCAGAACTTCTCATTTTCTATCACTCCAAATATGACTACAACAGGAGGTGCAAACCTCAATCTGTTTTAATTAACAGTTGCAGGGGTTTGTACTGGGCATACCATATTTGGAACAGGAATCCTTCAAGAAAAGCACTTTAGTAGGAAAGTGATATCAATGTAATGGAAAGAAAGACAACACACCCCTAAGGATTACTGCAAGCAAGTCTAATCATATTAGATCAAATAAATGTCCAATGTAGGAAAAAATAAGTCTAAGGTAGCTGGGAACAAGCCAGATGAAATTGCTACCTTTGTCTACAGGGTTAAATCAACATGTTATTTCTGTAATTAGCAGGGGTTTTATGGAAATCAGCATCATCTCTCCAAAGTTATAGACTAGCTTAAACTTTTCATGTTATTGCTCTGGCTCTTTAGAAAGCTGGAAAGACTGTATGTGAATATTTCAGGAGTACTGTCCAGGCTTAGCTGAGACAAAAATATTATGTGAAGTCAAGTCAACACTGCTTTGCATCATGCTGTCCTGCTTACCAGAGAGTTGACCCAGCAACACAGGTCAGGCTAAGGCTAGATTTCAGGCCTGTCCCTATCACTTGGAAAGGGAACATTGCCTTGGGATTCAGAGAGAATAATTTCAGAAGAGAGATATTCTCCCACAAGCAAGATCTGAGGTGTAAGGACAATCCAAACAAGAGCACTTCTTTATCACAGATAAACCACCTGTAAACAAACATCTATTGAGCCACTCGGAGGGCAAGGGTACCTGGCAGATGACAGTTTAAACAGACAGCCTGCAGGCTACTGCAGCTCTCACCTACTTGGGATGAAATCTTTCCCTGCAGAAGCACCTAAGCACTAGCACAGCATGTGCCAAGACATTTGAGCATTCTTGTTGTGACATATACCATGATACTAAAAGAAACGAGGACCATGAGTTCAGAGGCTGTTCTGCCTCCTTTCGGGACTGGTTACACTCCAGCAGATGACTGGAGAAGTAAAAACACATAACAAGAAAGAAGTGCTTGCAGGCACTCCACTACTGTCAGTCACAGAGATTCTCATTCAACATACTGCCATCCAACTGCAAAGGCTGAAGTAATTCTGAAAATGCACATTGTCCTCAGATTGCCTTTTGCCCAATCATGGATGAGAACCTAACAGTCATTAAGCTTCCCAATGCCCCTGCAAGGCAAGCCCATTGCTACCACGGAATATAGCAGCAAAGCTATGAAGCCCTGAAAAGTTCTCAAACTAAAAATCTCCCTCCTAGAAATTAACATCAGGAAACTCACTTGCAAACCAATCACCATCTTTTGTCACATAACAGAGGCAAATTTAGGCCTGATTTTAAGTGGGTAGATAGCCACAAGAAAGCTTGTGGAGCTGAAAAAATAATTTTGTTAGCTCTTCACAACAAATAAACTAAAGAAACCACTACAATTTTCCTTAATTCTTACAAATATATCTTGTCCCCTTATGGTCTGTGCACTGGTTATCTCTTTATGGCTTTTTCATTATCCTAGATTGGAACATGAACACTGCTTCCCAGACAGGTGCTCAGAGCTTGAGTGTTCTGTGAAAGAACTGGATATTAGAAAGGTAATATCCATGTTCTGTGAAAGGTTTTATTTTCACTTACATTGTAGAAGCATCTAGAGGTGTGAACCACAAATTCTCCTTCTACTAGCACCGACAAAACAGACAATTCTCACCAGAAAAGCAGCCTGTGCTGACAATGAAAGCTGAAAAGATGGGAATAGAAACATACAGCAAGGAACAGAAATTGCCCATGATCATGTGGGTGTTCATATTAATGAAAGGTTTGCAACTGGATCTTACAATTCCCACTTAAGTGGTACCCTATCAGCCAAAGTGTTGCATTCTGCCGAGTACACTACTGCTATCCTTTACAAGTCCTGAGGATCAGCCATGTTATTTCTAAGTATACTTCAAACACTGAAAAACCTTTCCTAAGAAACCTTGAAAAAGTCTCATGTGACCAAACCTTCCACAAAGAGGCCTCAAAGTTGACATATTTAAAACAACGGAAGCACAGTAGCCCACTGTTCCACAACAGCTCCCACTGCTGACCCAACGTATATATAAAAGCATGGGAAGAAGCTACAGCATGCAATGAGTTGCCTTAGTTTTAACACATCAGTTCATGCTACTAAAAACATCACACTATGTAGCCTCTGTGGTTCAGGTCTCAGTACTACAAGTAGAGGCTAATGCATACTATTCCAGTTAATGAAAACAGGGCTGTTCTCACAAGCCTGCTGGATGAGAGTTATACAATGACTGAAGCTGTAGCATGCTGTGAACTTAGAGTCTGACTCTTAAACTGTGGGGTGTGCAGCATGAAAGCCCATTTGAGTAATTGCCAGAACAAGTAATTGAGTTCTCATATTCTGAACTAACCCTGCCTGAGGATCTTAATACCCTGCAATTACACAATCCCACCTCTTCTCCCCAGACTTTAAGGATTCGACATGATTCAAATCTATCCAATCTGTCAAATCATAGGATTGTTCTGGGCAGAGTATTTCCTGCCCAGAACAACCCTAAGCCCCACATAAACTGATAGGAATCATAATTCAGACTTTGCTACATGTGCATTCAATGAGTCACAATATTTCTGCTCACATACCCACTGCTAGAGCATGAGATACTATTTCATTTAACAGCACAGCACAAAGCTTCAAATTGGTATGTCACCAATTTCTGCTGTCCCCAGGAACATTCTATTTTGCTATAAGAAAGTAAAACAAATAAAATACCTAAAAATGAGAAAGTAGACAAGTTACATTAGGGGAAAAACACTCAAGTCTGCATGAAACATACGGAGACCTGGGCAAAGACTTCACTTTCCCTGCAATACAGCCTTGTGTCAGACCAAAACTGACAGATACATGAACCTCGTTCAGTGGAATCCAAAGGAATTCTGACACTAACTTCAAGAGGAGTGCAATCCTACCTGAATATCTGTGTCAGCAGAAGGGTAGCACCCTTCTATCAAGTGCTTCAGCATGATTTCATTTCCATTTCGTTAGAGATGTCTGTGTCTGCCTTTCACTGAGCATCTTGCCAGTTAAGATGTCTAGCTTCCCATAATAACTTTCTGTACTGTACTGGGACTGCATTGGAGCACATTATATGCAATCCTAGATTACATTCTGCAGTTCAGTTTCATCCAAAAGAAAACCAGGTTATATACTCCAAGACAGCCCCATGATGCAAACTACAGTACCCAAAGTGAGGACAGTTAGGAGACAAATTTCAAAACCACGTTGTTAAGCCAAGCTAAAATGCTAATGTAGCATCACAGAGCATTTGCTCTCCCTGCTGCAAAGACTCACAAACAATACAGCCTACCTGAGCTTTGGACAGCAATTCTTGCAAGAGGCATGAAAATCTCAGAGCTGATGGGGTTCCTGAGCCTCCCAGTTCACCTGGGAGGCACAGAGTTTTACTCTAACAGATTTCTGTGTTATACTAACTCAGATCTTGTTTCAGCTGAGTGACAGCCATGGAGACCATGTAAACGGAGACCTGACCAGGTGTGACCGTAGGAGGTGCTGAATCACAACCATCTCTCACAGATGATTCACAAATGCGGAACAAATTCTTCAAGGCAAACAGGATGCAGTGAGTGTTTTACGATCAAGATCTATCTTCCAGCAACACAGTTATCTCAGCAACATTTTCACAAAGTAAAAAGATCATTCCACAAGATGCTGAAGTACACAAGACCCTCAAGCTAAAGCTAAAATTAAATCTCAAACCAACACGGAAATTTGGATACATGCTTCCTATACAGAACAGGGTCTACAGTGGTCAAAAGCTTGGATATAATCCAGAAAGTCTTCTTCCCACAGGGGAGCCTCTTCTCTTTATTGTTCTTTGCTGTGAAGCGTTTCCCCTGGGAGCTGCTCTGCACAAATCTCTAAGTTAGCTTCCAATTTAAAAGGGCTCTCAGTGACAGAATCCTAGTGCAGGCAGAACTCTGTGTCTTGTGCAGACAGTCCTTTCACAGGGTAAAGCCACCCCAATTAAGTTATTGGCAATTAGTGGCAGGGAAAGAGAACAGCCTCTGCACAGTGTTGAAAGCCCATGGGTCTTCATGGTCCATTTTAAAGACATGCATCTGCTTTGAGCTGCCCACATTTAGACAGCAAGATTGGGCCTTACAACTTTATTCTTCCATGGCTAAGTATTTCCACAAAGGTATAAAAATCATGACAAATCTCTTCTGTTAGCAAATTTAATTGCGAGTTTCACATTAATAAACCCTGAGGCTTTTACTGATATAAGGGGCATTTCCTAGCATGCATCTGAATGAGAAAATGCTGAAAGAACTTAGGTTAATCTTTGAAGTTAACTAAACAGCCAGGAAAAGTTCCTGTTTCCCACAGCATGCCAGAAAGTTTGATATGTTATGAAATACAGTGCTTTTTATGTCCTACTAGCACATTTGAACTGACTTTAAAGGATCTCAGAGACCACCTAACCCAGCAAAGTCACCAACAACTGCCTTCTCCTCTAAGTAAACATACATAACTGCATTATATGGAAACAGTTTGCACCTCTCTGCACCTCACATTAGTAGAGCTACGTATGTTAGCCTGAGAGCCTTCAATAACATGGACTCTGGGGAAATCCAGCTGTACAGCTCCAGAGCACATGACATTCTCAGTTTTAACACACTTTTCCTAAGAGACTGTGGTTAGGACATCCCCATTTCCAATGCAGGTTTACACACACATTTCCTAAGAAATTTTTGTAAACTGAAATATTTTGTAACTGTAAACTATTTTCTAACCAATTAGGTGAGGACAAAACAGGACTTGATTGGGACTAAATACACCCAAAGATACAAGACATCATGTTAAAGTTTTCAAGCCCAGTTCAGGCTGACCGAAATTTGAATCTTCACTATCCCAAGTGCCTTACCTTGTTAAGTTCCATTAGGTCTAAAAGGTCTATTGTTATTTTCAGCTTTCCCCCAAAAGCTTCCCTGTACTCCAGAAACCCAAATTTTAAATTTATCAAAAATGGCAAGCTGCCATAAAGCTAACTGAATGTTAAAAGGCTCTGAGCAAGCTTTAGGCCACCATCTACACAGGCCAACACAGCTTGCCACGGACAGGAGTGTTTCAGACCACAAATATTAACAGAAACACAAATGCAAGATCAAGTCAAAAGATTCCCATTTGTCAGAGACTGAAAGGTCCTTGTGTATCATAACCAGTCTAGCCAAAGTGCTGGTCTGCTTCCTTCAGAAACCTGCTCAGAGGGATCATAGGACCCTTCATTTGTCAGTCCCTGGCTGAATGATCACCACTTTCACTGTGGTTCATCTCCTACAGCTCCCACCAGGCAGCAACACCAGGGCCTTCACTTTAACGGCCAGCAAAAGAAAGTATGTTTTATACCCCCGTCCTCATGCCAGCAACAGCCTTTACCAGGAACTAAGCCTTAGCCAGCCTCCAGCTGGAGTCTTCACCCTGCCTGATATTTATCTGCTTGATAGAATTTATAGGCAAACATATCCTTTCTCAGCTTCTGTTATACCACACTAAGCAAGCAAGCCAACTTCTTCCAAGTCTCCTCTCATAAAGCAGGCTCTCCATTTTATCACACTAGCAAGCTTTCTTTCCACCAGTTTATTTTCCTTGGACACAGGTTATCAGAACTGTACACAATATTCCAGAAGAGATCAATTCAGGTTCTTGTTAGGTAGCATTTACACTCTCCACTGGAAGCAGCTCTTGCCAATACATTCTAATTCTCTTCAATTCCAACCCCTCAGTCTCCTGCAGGCTCTCCATCCCCGTTTTCTTCACTTCTAACTCCTATCCCCCAAACGCAAAGCCAGCAGCTGCCACTTCCACACTCAAGGCACAGCTCTCTTAAGAGCAAAGTAAGGTTGTCAGGGGAGGGAACACATATAAAGCACTCTCCATGATGGAATAACACATTGGATAGGATGCAAGTAGCAGTCCTGCCACAGTGGGAATTTTAGAGTGTTTGAGAGCACAGCATGGCCAAAAGTGGGCAAATTTCCCTTGACATAACAAT
This sequence comes from Loriculus beryllinus, assembly GCA_039877255.1. Lineage (NCBI taxonomy): Eukaryota > Metazoa > Chordata > Aves > Psittaciformes > Psittacidae > Loriculus > Loriculus beryllinus. The sequence goes on from JBCJKH010064193.1 coordinate 58,161, forward strand.
TGCAACCAGGTTAACTTGGGTTTTATTTACCCACCACCAGACATAGAAATACCAAGACCAGTTAAAGGACTGCCCTACCTGTCCCATTAACATCACTAGAGTTTAAGCAGAAGATGACAATCTCACTTCCTCCACAAGAAATCTTCCCTTTAATATTTTATTGGTAACCCTCATCTCTCTCAATTACAACTGGACTGATATTATTCACTTGTCTAAATTTTAACTGGCATGCTGAAGAAGCACTCCCAAATGTAGCAACAAGCACTCCGCAGGCTTTCTTCTGGCACTGGAGAGACAGTGTGTTGAATTCAATTCCTATTTACACATTGTTCTATTAGCTGAAAGATTTCACTGGGTAGTGATGGGCGCAGTTGCCTGGAAGCCCATTATAACATGCAATGCCCATTATCCTGAAAATCAGACACAAGAGTATAAATTGTGTTTCATACTGTAATACATGCAGCATGCCTAATGTGAAAACAATATATACTTGTGATGTTTGTTTTAACCAGTAGCCTTCACGCAATACAAAATTCAGTCCCACAGTTCAGAAGATACTTCAAACTTCCGTAATTTTACTCCACCTTTATCTTCAATAGGTATTTTGGGGGTTGGAAAAAGTGAATTTAAGATGCCCAGTAACCTTCAAATCAGACTTCAAAACATAATCAGGACTTAATGAGGCTATGCAAGATGTTAAAAAGCTGCATATATTATGCAAATATTGCCATGTTCTTTAGTTATAGACTTCTACTGTCAGTGGGAACCTTCACTATGTTTCAATTGCCCCATTAAGAAACATTAATTGAATTATACAAGTCTTTGGCAAAAATACTTAATTACAAACTCAGGAGATATTGAAAAGCATGCAGAACTATTCTGTGCTCCTCATGAATACCATGTGGCAAAACTGTATGGCATCCTGTCACATAAAAAAAACAACCCACACCGGAGCTTCAGATCAACAGCACATATTTACAAGTCTGTAACTCAGGGAATTTTTTTTGTGGGAAGATGCAAGGTCACAGAGGGAATTTTGTTATGAATGAAGAAAAAAGGTGTTTTAAATCAAGCACTATTTCATTGAAGGAGACTGCTCTTTTCAGATACCAAGTCCCAGTTTGGAAAGCACATTTTTCCCATTGCAGTGGAAAGCCAGATTCAAACATCCACTTAAAATTAATGCAGCAGGGCAGTCAGTAACACTGTGCTAGTTAAACACTGACATCTACAGTCATGTCTTGGGAAGAAAAGATCGTCTCTGGAGTAGGATCCAGCAGTCACTGGCACCCTTTGCAAAGTATTGCCCTGCACTCACACTCAATGGGCACCTCCTGTTTATAACTACCTGATGCAAAACTGGTTGTGCAGGTTAAGGGTAATGCCATGACATCAGACCTGCCAGAAATACTGTTTGCTATTAATAACAAAATTTAGATGCACACAGAAGAGCAACACTGCTATGAGGAGGCAGAAAATAAACACACAACTCAAAGCCAGGCCCATGGCTTGGTTCTTCAATACTGTTTGATCATCTGTGATTTCAACTGAAGTTTGCTCTGTGCACACTGACAAGAAGAGGAAGCACCCTGCAGTTTCTACTGCTCACAGTGGGTAGTGGGGCTTTTAATTATACTATTAATTATAACAGTAATTGCAATTAAAATGGGAAAAAAATTAATCTGATAACTTACATACTAAGTGAGCCATACACCAACAAACACAACTGAATGAATGACAGCTGTAACTTTGACAATATTGTTCTAAAAAGTAAACATTTACAGCCAGAGTGCATATTTAAATTAGACAATTAACACCAGCTTGGCCTTAAAATTTGCTCAGGTGAGAGCAGATTCCCAAACCTGCACAAATCCCTCCGAGATGCTTGCCTTTAAAATGACCATTACATTACATATAGCTCTAAACAGCTCTAAAGTCTAGTGCAACAGCTACTGCCATGCTCTGTACATTCATCTCATGCAGTATCTTCACTGCTGTACCCACAGCCCCTGCCTTCTCACTCCAACACACTACTGGAAGGACCACACACCTCAAACTCAGTCCTGTTGAACTCCAACGGCTCATACTGCTGCTCATCCATAGATTGTACGTACATAGACTATCTCTTCATCCATGCACACTAAGATTTTATCAGTCAATGCCCACTCACATTAAAAGGATCAGCTGCTTCAAGGATCATTTTTAACCTTCAGAGATTCAGGTCCCTCAAAGTGACCTGAGCTCCCTTTATTGTGTCCTCTTCCACATTCCTCTGAAGAAAAAACTCAAGGCACACAGCAGTGAGGAACTGTTAAGAGGGACACATTCACAGAACCAATTACTAGCAGAGAAAGGGGGAAAAATCATCCCACATATTAGTGTCTCTGTTTCCTATCTGAAGAAGAAAAGCTGCAATTCTCATGTGGAAACACAACATAAAAGATCAGAAAACAAATAGAAAAAGAGTAAAAAAAAGGATGGATGGATGAATGGATGAGGAGAATCAAGTAAGCTGTTGATACAAGTGGCCTCTTACCATGAACAGCTTAAGCCCTTAACTTCTGCTGAGTTGGAGGGCACTCATCTATTCTCAGAGAAAATACTCATTAGGGAAGGTTCTATTTAAAAAGCAACATTCAGACCCTCAGCTTTATTGTTTTTATCTTGCCTGCCAGTCAGAGGGGGGTTTATTACCTTAAGTTCCTCTCAGTGGACTGGATTTTCCTGACTCAAAGAGTGAGGAAATCCTCTTTTACCAGTATCTTTTAATGCATGTAATACCAGGCTACTCTGTAAACAATGCTATTGCACATTGCCCTGATGATCACTGATTAGATTTAGAACAACTATTGGTCTACTGGCAATTTGCACTCTTTAAGAAGTAGAGCAAGTCACAGACAGTCAAGCAACATCAAAAATACCTAGATGTTTCAGGCTGGAGCCAGCTCTTCCCTTTCTCAGAAGTGCTTAAACTTGCAACTTCTGTCAGGGTTCACCATTATTTATCCAGTTACCCTGCTTTTATTACCTGATGATAAATCTGAGTTCATAAACACCTTGCCTGAAAACTCCACCTTGCAACTTAAGAGTAAAAGCAGTGAATGGAAAACCACTTAACAACCAAGGGTCTTGTCAACTGTCACCCACGATGATTATACTCTGTCCACCCACATATCCCAACACTGCAATTCAGTTCACATCCACTATGCTCTGCACAGGGTTTTATCCTGTATACCAGTCACTGTAACATCTGGGCTAAGTTACACGGAAGTCTTTGGATGGCAAGCAAAGGATTAACAGGGATGTCAGGAAGGCTCCCAGGTACACAGCTGCAGAGTCCTCAGTGCACAAAGCAAGCAGAGTCAAGAACTAATCTGCAGAAGGTTGTAAAACCACTGAAATACCAAACTGTGTATCCTCCTGTTCTGTTAAGTTCCTCTGAGATCAATAATAGATAGATCAGGCTGCTTGCACCATATTTCAGGATTAATTCAAAACAGGAACACAGAATAGAGCTCTGCTTTCAAGTCTTTGCCTCACAAGATAGTAAATTTTCTTCATATCTTACCCAGAGTGCCACAGACTGGAAAAATAAGAGCAAAGAGAAACCAAATTCAAAAATTGAATCTCTTAAAAATTTCTTGGGAATACATTATGGTTTCTCACCCCAATTGCCAGCCTTGATCCCCTTACTCCCCACTCTCCATGCACAAAGCTTCTCCCACCAAAAGAACACCTTGAATGGAGGAGCCATTTCTGCAAAGTCCTCAAGAAGCTACAATTCCTTTCTTTTCCCAATCCTTTCA
>JBCJKH010064197.1:0-16041 GCA_039877255.1 Loriculus beryllinus
AAACAAGAAATAAGTGACCAGCTTTGGGCTGGAGGCAGGAGCAGTGTTAAAGTTTAGTATATGCAAAAAGTTCCTATTGCAGAAGCAGACTTTGATCAGGAGAGGTTTAGCAGCCCCTCATGTGAACTCTGCTCCTTTGGAGCAAGATGTGGCTGTCTTGTCACTGGGATAGCTGGCTGTCTTGTCTTAACATTGAAAGTGCAGCCCATGGCTGATCAAGCAGTGCTTCTGCTTGACCCCCTATGAGCAGAACTAAACTAAAAGCTTGAGTTTGTAATTAGTGCCATCTTGCACCTTTTCGGCCCATATTTATGCCTTTATCCCTTCTGCTGAAGGCAGAGCAGTCACATTCCTTCCTAAATACCTCTGTTAAGCAAGCTCATTTTTAGCCACAGGAACATTCTTCATGTACAGCTTGTCACTGTAATGCTGCAGCATGGAAGTGCCCAATGCAGGATATAAAATGAAACCTCAATGCTCCAGTAAAATCCTATGTTGGTCTCTTCTAGATTGGAGATATACAGATGAGGCCCACAGAACAGATATCATAGCAGATGAAGAGGACTGTGAGCAGCACCGTGTATCCACTCCACTTCGAACCCTCTGGCAATTCAGGGTTCCATCAGCTGGCTGGCAACGTTTTAATCAAGTACCAAGGATCATGTTTGAAGAATTGCTTTTCTCTCCCTCTCTCTGAGTTGGTGCTGGTGCTGAGCCAGTGTATGAAAAACCAGTAGTGGGTCTCCTTTCTGACACTGTTTTAAGAGTAAAATGTGTTTGCAAATAATGCAGGGAAGTGGTTTGTGGAAGATTGTTGTCTCCGGGCTGGTTTATTCTTCCTTTTCCTTTCTTCATAAGGTTGGTTTGATGTTATTTGTTGATGCTGTGTCTGGACACAGGGGAAGTGGCACAAGGTGTTTGCCAGCTTCAGTGTGCTTAGGGTTTGAGATGTCACACATGAATCTATCTAATTTTGGGGTTTATTTTCATCAGATTGATTACTGATGGTAATGATGCATGTGATATTTTCTACTTCTAACTCCACTGCCCTAAACCCAATGTACAATCTCACCTGCCTCCCCAAGCCCTCCTTTCTCATTCACATGGATCATGCCTGCCGAGTTTGAGGAAGTATAAATGTGTGTGCTTGCTATTTCTCTTTCTTTCTAGGTAGGTAGGTAAATAGTTGGAGGATGAGCACCTGTACTTCTGCAGGTTAGAATGATAATCTAAGTGGTATAGTTACAGTAAGAGTGAGTTGTTTGGTAATTTAAATAAAAACTAAATGTGTGCTGTCTTGTGATCACCTCTATCCTTGGTATCATCTCCCAGCACTCTTGATGTTTCTGTATGTGATATTTGCATGCATTGACACTTTTCTGGAAATATTGATGGGTCTTAGAAAGATGTTTAAATGCTGGTTCTGTTTAAATGCTGGTGAGCTGGAAATGTTGAAAGTTTGCTTATATGCAGAGATACACACTTGGAGAGAGTGAGAGTGAAATGAACCATGCCGAAGCTGTCCAAAAGGAAAAGATTTGCCTGCAAAGCAGCAGGTGAAAGGTCTGGTTCAGATCTTGTGTTAGTTCTACACTGGTGCAGCCCCATTGTTTTGCTCTGGATTTATTCTAGCTTGAGGGAGAAGAGAATCAGCCGCAAAGCTGATACATGCAGAGCTGGAGACCACTTGAGTTGTCTTAAGATTCTTGGAGTGTGGCAGAAACACATCTGTGTAGTCCAGCTCGCTGCAGAGCTGTGGAGCTGTTAATGTGCGTGTTGCCTTAAGGTTGCAGACTTGCTCCTGCTGTCTCTGGACTTCCTGTAGTGTTTGCAAGGCAAAGGTTGGTTTAGGTGGAGTAGGAATGGTCAGTTGATTGGAGTTGGAGGATTAGGAGCCAGAGAAACTTGAGTTGGATTTGCTTACACCAGTGGGAGTTCATCTGTGTTTCACCACCATAAGGGAGAATAAAATTGGGCCACTACAACATGAGTTTCAACTCCCTATATAGCCTTGGGCAAGTCACTTTACCTCTCTGCCTCAGTTTCCCCATCTGTAAAATGGGGATAATAATACTTACCTACCTCACAGGGGTGTTGTGAGGACTCACAGACTTTTGTAAAGCACTTTGAATCTGAGAAGCGCTGTGTAAGTGCTGAGTGTTGAGATGAAGTATTATTATTAATGAAATCTTGTGATACTTAGAATTCCTTGTGCCAAAGGTGAGCAACTGTAGGATACAAGGAGAAAGCTGGTAACATTTACTTTGTAATGCCAAAACTAAGGCAGTTTGCCCCTTTTTTTCCTCTTTATAAATACATGCTCATGGTGTGTTCTGTTCATTCCTCCTCTGTTACTAGTTTCTGCTGGCAAGTACTTGTAGCCTCATCTCTGGAGTTGGCCTTTTCATTTACTGTGAGTGATGAAATTCATGCCCCATGAGGTCTTGCACACCTGTAATGCATTGCTCTTCTTCACCTTGCTGAGGTGGTGGCTTTGTGTTGGGTTCTTTGCACAGAGCTGGGTTTCAGCCATGGCATTGGATTAGATCATGTCCTGCAAGGAATGGCCAGCCCAGGTCTGCACACAGCCAGCAGTCCCTTTTTCCAGCTGGAAAACCTCTTCTGTCTCCAAGCCACTGTGATCCTCCATTCAGAGGCATTTGGCTAAGGAAGGTTCAGTCTCTGCTGTGCTTTTTATAACACCCCTGTGATGTTCAGCCAACCTTGATATGAAAACTGGTGTTTTCCATAGTGTCTCTCTTGCAGGAGTTTGTTGAAGTGCAGTAGATGTGCTGTGCGGTGTGTGCCATCTTTTTAAGAGAAGATGATTGAACTGGGAGTTCAAAAACAGTTGAGAAATTAGGAGATTATATATATAGATAAATATATATAGATACATATTTCTGAGCAGAAAAGGAGCAAGGGTGTGGGATAGCACTGGTGAAATGTGTATTGATGGCTGCAACTATGTGCTGAGTTAAGCAGATGTTGAAATCCATGGCTGAGGAGGAACCTGACTTATCTTTCTGCTCTGTAAAAGAGGCTTTGGAGAGAATTGCTTAAGATGCAGGGCCTTGAGAAAGGGCCATTCTGAGTACTTGCTCCCTGCAAATACAGCCTGTTTGGAAGTTTGTTCTGGTCTTTTCCCTAAGAGCATTGGTAACATTTGCAAGTCTATAAAGTAACTTTGAAATGATATCCAGTATATTTTTCCATTTTAAATGTGGTTTTAGTTAATGCTGCCCATTAACTTCCCACATGAAGCATGGCCTGTGGAGGGGTTTGTCTGGCCACTCTGCCTCGTGAATGTGGTGGCACCTCCCTGGGATGAGATGGGATTGGCAGCACAACTCCAAGGCATTTAAACCCCCAAGCAGGAGGGTGAACTGTGTAATTTATCAGTAGGTTTCTCATTGTGAACTGTAAAATAAAGAATAAAAAGAGAGGCACACTGTGGTTCTCCTGTTGTGTATGTTGCAGTCCTTGTGCTATAACATCCTTGTGCTATAACGTCCTTTTTACTCTTCACAGCTAAACCTTTTGTGAAGAGTTCAGAGAGAAATGTGAGGGTTTGGTTCTTCATAGTTGCTTTCTAGAGCACGACAGCATCCAGTTGTCTCACTGATAACCTGTGGAGGTTGGATTTGCCCATCCTTGTTCCAATGAAGCCACTGAAATTCTCAGGTAGGCTGCTGGTATGGACCAGGTTTGATTAAACTATGCAAGGGATGAACTGCTCTTGCTTCTCACACTTGGATATTGAGCTATTTCAGTCTCCTTGAAGCAAAACAGGTTATTGTTGTGTTAACTGAAGGCATTTTTGTCTCCCAGTCCCCTTTCAGCATGTCCAAGTGCAGAGCCACATTCCTGAGCTCAGGTTTACAGTCAGTGAAATCCACAGTTTTTGCCAGTAAGTCATGAGCAGCTGCATCAGCACCAGCAAACGTTATCTGGCAGATTGGGATGAGGTGAGTAGTCTCAGCTCTCATTTTTGGGGGGAAGGAGCCATGAGCACAGCTGGCCCTGGTAAGCAGCAGGAAAAACATGATTTTACTTAAGATCTTTGAACCTGTAAAGGCAATTTCATGGTGTTTTTAAGGCCTGATGTAATTTAATGCTTCAGAGTAATGGTGTAGAAAAGGAATGAAAACCAGTGTGGCTTCTCTCCGCAAAATCCTCCTGCGATCACGTCATTGTGGTGTGTTTTCCTGTGGGCTAAACCCTTGGAAACCCTAAACCTATTGCTGTGAACGAGCTGGTTCCCTGTTTGCCTGCCCCTTGTCTACCCATTTATGAAATAAAGATGGATATAAAATAGCACATAATTAGAAGAGCAGCATTTTGGTTTGGAGTTGTAGGTTAGGAGTGAGTTGAGGAGCCACAGGGCATGCTGGACACGCTTGGAGCCCTTCCTCAATCTCCCCTCTTTTGCCCATTGTGGGTTTTACAGCCTCTCTGAGCACACACCACCTTTGGGAATGGGGTCAGAGAGAAAGCAGCCTTTTGCTGCTCTTGCTAATGGAATGGCTGTGGCCGGGAGCAGACACCGCGGTTCCCGGTGGATGCTGTGTGGACAGCCCGTCCGCTCCCTCCCACCGCCGGGCGGCGCTGCCGCGAGAGGCGGCTCACCCCGTCTCGGTGGTGCTATCATGTGCCCACCCGGAAGCGGCGCGGGGCTCCTCGGTGCCGGTGCCGGTCTCGGTGTGTTCCCCCGGTGCCCGTGGGTACCTGTCCCATGTGGAGGGGCCTTCGGAGCACCAATGGAGCTCACGGCCCGAGTGTGGAGGGCCGCGGGGCTGTCAGCCGCTCGCTGCGGCCCGTGGTGGAGAGACGTGAGGGGCTGCTCGGCCAAAGGTGGGCCTGAGGCAGCGCCGGGCCCTACGGGAGGTCGGCTTCACCCTCCAGCCCTGCCGGGGGCTTGTCGGGCCTCCAGCACCTCCCCTGAGAGCCTGGCCCCGCAGAGCCAGCCGAGACCAGGGCGCAGATCCCAAGAGAGAGGGGCCAGGCTGGCTGCCCCTGCCGCCGGGGAGCTGTGGGGCTCGGGAGAAGGCGGACTGCGGAAGGCGAGGAAGAGGACGGAGGGAAAGCCTCTGGTCATTGCGAGGACTAAAGGCTCCGAGATCTTGTATGGGATCTCCCCGTGTGCCCTGGCCCTCTCTCAGTCGAAAAGGGACCTGTTCAGGTTGTTCCTCAAGCAGAGCAGTGGCTCCCGGCGGTTTGTTATGAGTGAGCTTGTCCTTCAGGCCACGGCCCGGGGAGTCCCGGTGCACTATGTCAGCAGGAAGCAGCTGGATGCTCTTTGCAGAGATCAGGTCCACCAAGGAGTTTGTTTGGAGGCCACTCCTCTGCGTTTCAAGAGTTTGGAGGAAGCTGAAAAGCCTGATTTGAGGGATGAAGAGGGCCTGAACCGGCAGTTCATTTGGCTGGTGTTGGAGCAGATCCAGGATCCCATGAACCTGGGGGCACTGCTGCGCTCCGCGTACTTCTTGGGGGTGGACAGAGTGGTGACAAGCCGGAGGAACAGGTATGGGGCTGGTTGGTTGCTCCTTCAGCTCTTCTCTGTCTTTTCCTGTGAGCTCTCAAAAAGGTTTCCAGCCTGCATTGCTCAACAGCTTCTTTAGAGGGCTTTCCAAGACTGAGCTTGAGCTGAATTTGGGCAGCTGCTGCTTTGTGTTGCACTCTGCAGGGAGGCTGTGGGCTGTGGTGTTACAGGCTGGAAAGGAACTTCCCTGGGCATCTTTTGTTGTAACCCACTTTGTGTTTCAGTTGTCCATTGGTGCATTAAACTGCACCCTATTTCCTGGGTTAATTTCTGAGCCCTTCTATTCTCCATAGCAAAATACATCCACATACGTGATATATTTTGATAGTGATATCTTGCTAGTGAGCAAGATATCTAGTAGACTAGTTGGAATTGGGTTGCAGAGGCAAGAGAAGGAAATAAACAAAAATTCTCCTGGATTTCTTTCTTTTTTTGCTTTTATATGATAACTTTTCCTTTCTTTTTTCTCTTGCAGCTGCCCCCTGACTCCAACAGTGAGCAAAGCTAGCTCTGGAGCTATGGAAGTCCTCGATGTCTACAGCACCGATGATCTTCAGAGCTTTTTGAAGGTAGAGTAATCCACAATTTTTTCCCTTTCTTATCAAGAAACCTCAGATAACTGCACGTATTGAAAAGAGAGGCAGTACAGGAAAAGGACTTCCTGTTTGAAAGTGTTCCTATTCTGCATTCCTCTCTACTGCCGGTGGTCTGTGCTGTCGGACCACCTCTGATGGGTGTGCATAACCAGCCCCATTCCAAAGGGTGGGGAAACAGGTCCGAGCTGTGGGTGTTCTGGAAGATAGGGAGAGCAGGATAACGCTGCGTCTGTCTCCTGAGAGGCTGCGAGCTCGGTAAGATGAGGTCTGTGTCCGTCTCCGTGGAGACAGAAGCTACCGCTGCTGCCTGCAGCAGGTCCTGCCTGGCGTGTGGCAGAGGCTGCATTCCAGGGCCAAGGCACATGATGGCAGCATTGGGCTGCCTTTGGAGCAGCAGAGAGGCGAAACCAGGGCTGCTGTGAACTGCTGGGAGTCTTTTTGCCTGTACCTATGTGGTGAGATTAGAGAGGGCCTTTTGCAGAACGTGCTGCAAAAGGAAAGGGAATGCACATGGAAAGCATGGGTCTGTGGCACCTTCAGGATGATGGTGAAATGAAAGCTGCATCAAACACATTGATATTCAGTTGAAACACCTGGAAGGATCGCTTTGTGACTGTAAATCTTTAATTATTAACATATTGACCCATTGAAGCAGTTCCCTTAATTGGATCCAAATTCACTCCCCCAGCCCTTGGCATTGCCTCGCTGGTGCAAATGTGATATAATGTAATGTGAAAGGTGCCAGTTTCAAAGGAAATGAAGCTGGTAAGAAACAGCAGCTCCTTCATTGTTAAAATGGATTTCCAAGACAAGTAATAAAAGCTCATTTTACTAGGGAGCAGGAGGGAAAGCTGCTACTCTGGGTGTGTGAGGCACTGAGTGCTCTACCTTTTGTATGAGCTGAGTTTTGGCATCTGAGTTTACTTGCACTTGTGTTTAAAAACGTTACCATGGGCTTCTGATGGCTGAGCCTGCACTTGAGAACTTCCACTGCATTGCTCTGTGGATTAGCCTGATGGTAATTTATTTAACACTACTCTTTTTGTGTGTTTTCCTGGCAAAAAAAACCCAAACCTTCCTAAAACTGTTTTATGGGGAAAAAAAGCTTTTTTTATTGCTGTAGAAAACAAATGTGTTTATGTACGCGGCTTAGTTTCCTTTTTTGCTTGAAAAGAAAGCAGGTTTTTAACATTTATTTCTCTTCTCTTTCTAGGCTAAAGCTGCAGAAGGCTGGGAAGTCCTGGGAACGGTCAGCAAGCCTGAGGATGCAGAGAATATCCCTGTCATCAGCTGCTCGGAGTTTCAGTGGAATAAACCCGTTATTATAGTAATAGGTATTGCATTTGACTGAGCTCTGGGCTTGGTGGAAGTGCCTATGTGAGGAAGAAACAGGGGTGATGTTTCACTCCAAAGCTAGTTGTGGGTCTGTTGCATCACATCATACTTCGGTCTGGAAACAAAGAGCTGAGAAAGAAGTAATGGAGTGATCTGGCTGCAAATGAAATAGGGAGCCAGAAGAACAAGTTGCAGGAACAAACCAGGACAGTAGCTGAACAAGGAATTTAGCAGCTGCATGGGGTCTAGGTGGCAGTTTTCAGTGGCAGGACAGGTCTGGGGCAGTGTAGCCAGAGGCTGTTGTTTTGCATTGTGTTCTCTGGTGCTTTTGGCCCTTTCTTATAGTCTTGAACCTGGATTTTCTATGTTGGCAAACCACAAACCTGATTGAGAGACCCAGAAAGTGCATGTTTGCTTTTGCTGTGCTGAGGCTGGAAGGATGAGATGAGCTACATCTTTGCTCTGTCATGTTTGCTCTTAAAAAATGTGGGAATGTGTATCTATGCCCAGAAAGAAGCATGAGGAGCTGTTGCTGGGAATGGTCTGAACATGGAGTTGGGCTTTGTGGCATGAAGACCACCACAGAGACCAGTCAGTGGTGGCTTTGTACACCTAGGAGAAGGCAGCAGGAGCTGTTGGCTGCTGTGGTACCGTCAGGAGGAGGAGGTGTAACCTCCCTGCTAGACCTGTGCGCTGTTTTGTAGGCAGGGTTTGGGTTTATGCAGCAGCAAAGGGGAATAACAGCCTTATGGCAGCTAGAGAAAGAAATACACCCCAGAGTGCTGCTGTAGGCACCATTGTGTGGCCATGCTGTAGCTCCCCCACTTTGTGTCACCTGGCACAAGAGCTGCTTTGAGCTTTTATACTTGGAAGTAGTGTCACGCTGGCGATGAGCCATGGAGGGGCTGTAATCCTGCCCCGTGCTGTGGTTTTCTTGGCTCGGAAGATATTCCTTTAATTAAAATGTTTATTGAACTCCTAGAAATACTGACAAGACAACGCCGCAAATCTGGCATCTCTGCAAGATGTGTGGAGCTGTATTACAAAGGGAGCAGGGAGGCTGGCAGAGCTGCTGATGGACCACAAAGAAAAGCATCCCAGAAATGACGACAACACCAGGAGAGAGGAAGGGGGCGAGAGTGGCAGTGGTGTCGTTACCTTGAGTTATGAGAGATTTCTCCAAGAAAAAGTCCAACTATCCTTTTGTCAGGGGAGATTGGAGGCTGATTGGTAGATGCATGAGGAGAGCTCCCGGACCTTGCAGCAGTAATGATTTCAACTCTCTGCTGAGCACTAACTCTTGGCTGAAAAGAAAATTGAACATTACAGTCGTCTGATGCTGAAGTTGTTGGAAGAAGCATCCTACATCTGAATATGTAGCTTAGCTGCAGCAGAGATAATTCAGCTTGGTCGTGAGCTCCTGAGCACTGCACAGATTGTCTTGTAACTTAAGCATTTGCAGACTTGAATTCACCCTCCTGGCACCTTGCTGGCTTGGCAGAGAGTGATTTGGACAGTCCAGCTTAATGTTGTCTGCACTGGAGTCATTGCTGAAGGTGATAGGCAGGCTGGCTGCCCGAAAGACTGGGAGCTGTGTGTGAGCAGGAACAGATTGGGAGCACTTAAACGTCTGTGTAAGAACAGCTTCTGGGTAATTTGTTCTTATACCTTGAGTCTTTTGCTCAGGGTTTAAGGCTGTTTTTGGAATTGGTGGGTTTATCTTCTCTCTTCTGCCTGGGTTTGAACTTCCTGCACTGGGAGCTGCAGTTGTTACACTGGTGTTAATTGTAAATGAGGCAGGAAACCTGGTTTATCATCTTGTCCAAGCTCGAGCTCTACTCTTTGAGGGCTGTCAGGGAAGGATAAAGCTAAGAGATGGGAGTCAAAGGTCTGAAGTGGGAAGTGGTTTTGTTCACCAATATAAACTAGGATTTAATCTGATTCAGTCAATACTCCCTCCTTTGTGTCACACTGGGCAAGTCTTTTTGCCCTGAATTTATGGTTCCTTGTTATTTTAAGCAGCCAGAGCCATAAAAAGCTTTATAAAAACTGGAAGCAAAATTACTGTCTTTATTAAGAATTGTAAGACTCTTATCAGGGAGAGGAGAGGATTGCTCCAGGAGCCATCCCATCTCTGGCAATAGCTGCTGTCCCAGTTGGAGAGTCCCGTGAGAATGTGGTTTGAGAGGCTTAGGAGGCAAATATGACAGTAAGTTGTAAAACTTTTCTGTGTTGAAGCAGGAAAAAGTAGGATAATGTGTTTTCGTTTCTGGAAGCATCCCTGGAGAACCACAGTCTTAGCAATGAAGAGGCAGGCCAGGCTGTGGGAGGCCTGGCTTCCATTCCTGTCTCACCCAGGCTTCTCCTGTGACCTTGGATAACTCACTCAGGCACTGCCTGCATTGCTGGCTTACAGCAGGAGGAAAATAGTGGGATTTTGGTTTTCCAGAGGTTCACTTTACCTCAGCCAAAGGATGCCCTTGCCTGCATGGCTTATTTCATGCAGGAAGGTGATGCAAGATGTGTTACCCAAAGCATTTTTTTTCCTTACCCAAAGTGCACCGTACCAGTTAAATCAGGCCAGCATAATGGAATACTGAGTCTGGGATACTGAGCCTAAGATTCCCTAAGTGAAATGGGAATGACAACATCTTCCTACCATGTGTGGTCAGAGGGGTGTTGTGCAAATCAGTACACAGGGATCTGCTGGGGAAGTGCTGTAAATAGGCACCAGAGGAAGAGTTTTGTGGCAGCTTAGGCCAGGAGGGATTTTGTTTCCCTTATGGAGGAGTAAGTGGTTTAGAAAGTACTGCTAAAACTTAAAGTGAGTGTCTGGTTTAGGTGAGACTGCACTGGCCACACAGGCAGAGGTGCAGAAGCCCCTGGTTGGCAGTATGTGCCCTGGCACTGCTGTCCCAGCACAAGTCTGGGCTTCAGCTGGGGCCAGGGGTTGGCTGTTGAAGAAGAGTGTTTGGCTTCCAAGCTGCTGAGTCTCTTTGGTCAGAAGGTGAGCACAGAGCCTTTGGAATGAGCTGGCTGTTCCTGCAGCCATGTAGCTGTCTGTGTAGCTCTAAATAATGAATGTGGAAGAATTCTTTGGGGAGCTGAGCAGGCTGGGAGGTCTGTGGTCTTCTGCATTCTCACTTGTCTGTGTGCAGGATTGTTTAAAGCCTCTCCCTTTCCATTTCCCTTTGTGACAGTGTGAGTCAAACAACTATTAATGACCTGGGATAGATTTCAACTCTGTTTCACCACTGTATCAGCCCAAACATATCAGGGCTGTTGGATGGTTTAACAACTAATCAATTGAAGCCTCTGGTTAAACTGTCTGCATTCACAAGTTGCACCCAGATGGTGGTACTGTGTGCTGAAAAGGCTGAACCCGTCACTATCAATAGGGATGTGGGATTTGCTGGACCAGATCAGACCCATGGCCTCTTGGCTGCCTCATCCTTTTGGATGAGGATCTCTTGGCAGCAGCTTGTGTATGTGGGCACAGTGGTTGCTTGCATTCAGGCTACAAGGGTCTGTGCTCTATGCTCTGCATGCAGGTGTGGTGCACTAGTACTGTTCAAAACCACTTCACATACTGGACAACAGATCTGGGGAGCTGGAGTGGCCCAGGAAGGTGCCCCTCTCATCTCTGGTGGTTCTTGGCTGTTTCTCCATGGGTGGTGGGGAGGTTGCTGGTGAGCTTTGGGCCAAGGATGTACCTGTGACAGAGCATTAGTAAGGACTGTACTCAGGAGGGGGGAAAAGGGATGTGGCAGCAGCTGTGAGCTGACCTGAGTGTCTTTCTTCTGCAGGTAGTGAAGGGGATGGGCTGTCCCTAGAGACACAGCTCCAGTGCCATCGGATGCTGGCCATACCCCCTGGCAGAGCCCTTCACCCTGGGATCGAATCACTGAATGTCTCTGTTGCTACTGGTGAGAACAGTTCTAAGCACAAAGGCATCGCAGTTCCCATTTTCTGTATTTAAAATTCAAACCTCCAGCCCTGCAGAACGATTCTCTTGTGGTTTAAAACATATCTTTATTTATTTACTTTGCTACAGGTATTCTCCTGCACTCCATCTGCAGCCAAAAGCTGAGGCACAGTGACTGAAATGTTTGATTTGGTGGTGGAAGCTGCTCGGTGCTCTGTTGGTGTGGATAGGGAAGTGCCCTTTCCAGGGTCTCCATCATTGCTGCAGCTTTTACAAGGGAGAGACGTTGACTTGAGCTTTGTTTGGCTGATGCACGGTACCACAGGACCCTGGCTTATGCTGTGTGTACTGGGTACCACCTCCTGCCTGCATCTCAGAGGAGCGGCTGCAAGGAAGGGAGGCAAAGGTAGTTTTTTAAAGCAGACAGCCATATCCCTCAGTTCTTTTAGTAAAATTCCTGGTAATGGCAGTGAAACTTGTGCCTGTTACACAGGGGACTTTGTACATTGGTTGAGCTGTGGAGAGAGTAGGGTTCTAGGTGAGAAACTGCTGCCTCTGAGAGTGCCCTGAGGCCACCACCCCTTAGCAGCCCAAAGGATGCTGGTGAGAGCCAGGTATGATTTGGGACTACTTGATAGCAATTGCCTCATGATGAGGTGGTTTCTCTGTTACCTGTTGGTGCTTGGATGTCTGAAAACACCCCGTGTTGTATTTGGTTATGAACAGGTCTGCAGCCCTGCCAAAGGATGGACGTGTGCTCTTAGAAAACAGCTGTAGTGGGAAAAATCACTGCCCATTGCAATAAAGCCTCCAAAAAGATTGGTTGTAGACTTAGATCAATCCTTTTTGTGTCATACATAAAACCAGAGTGTGACTAGTGAAACAGAGCACTTCCTTCAGGTGAGAAGAGGAATCAGGAATTCCTCTTCTTCCAGGGAACTTTCCTGTTCATGGTGGACCTGATTCTTCTGGGTGCTGGGCTGCCACAGCACCACCATCCTGCTGATGGCATGGGCTGGGGGGTGAGGGTGCCTTCATTTGCAGATATCCTGGTTGAAGCCAAGCTGAATTACTGAGAACCAAATGAATGTTATCACTTAGCACCTTAATTATTTTATTTAGCTGCTTTGGCCCTTTGCATAGGATTCCTCATTAACACTTAATTTACAGTGCCCTTTAGGGATAATTTCAAACAATTCAGCTTAGTCTCACCCTTCCCCCCTTCCAAATGAACAAGTAAATCACTCACAGTGACTAATTAGGGCTTTTCTTTCAGCTAAATGAAGTCTGTAAACCTGGCTGTGGATGTGGAGGTTTTTCACATCTCCCTCAGAACGCCTGGCCTTGGGGATGCCTCAGGTGCCTGGGATAGGGATGAGATAGGATATGGAACTCCTGAAAGGTGCTGAGTCTTCACTTGTGTGGTTGTGGCTCTGATGGGGAGGGTGCCTGGCATGGATGCAGATATCCTGAGCTGTGTCTGCCCCTTTGCCCTCTCCAAGGACAACCCCCAAATCCCTCTGAAATGACAGCAGTCGTGGCAAACAGGGCTTTGTTGCCTGAATCTGAACGCAAGCTGGCCACTTAATAACAGTGGCATCACTGGGGTGACATCTCTTGCATTTTGTGGGCTGAATTGTGCCTTTTCTTCCCTTTTCCCCTATTTTAATGCTGAAATAAATCACCCATGGGCCGGGGGGCTGCAGACCAGCCTCGCTGCACAGCTCTCACCTTGGGTACCCCAGCAGAGGGTGCTCGTGGCTCAGATTTGCTCATTCTCAGAGGAAAGATTCAGCACTTGAGGCTGACTGAATCCTTCCTTTGGAGCAGCAAGGATGAGGATAAAGCCATTTCTTCATTCTTGACCTGTAGGTAAGTATATACAGTTCCAATTTCATAGGAACTGCTCTTTCTCCTTTTACTTTCTTACTTATTTGAGCAGTACTTTAACAGAGGAGACACTGCACTGGCATCGTGTGTTTGGGAAAGCCCAACATTGTAGGGCTATTCTCAGCCATTCCAAATGAGGAGGCAGGTGAGTAATGGAGCAGCTATTTTACTTCTAGGAGGTTCTCAAAAACCTTTGAAACCTCAATGCCCATGGCAGTTCTCCCAACAGGATGATGTGGTACACGGAAGTTCCCATTTGTCCATCGAACATTGCAACTCCCCTGCGGATTTCCCTGTGCAGCTGTTGTATCCATGGAGCACCTTGATTCAGCACTGGAGTGTCAGGCAAGGATTACAGGCAGTTGCATAAGGCTTGGATTTTGAGAGACAGGGATTTAAGCGTGTAACTAGGTCTGCAGCTCAGACTTCTTTGCTTGAGAGCTGCAATACAGGCTCTTGTGAGTGCAGTAATCCCACTCTGGATGGCTCTGCTGTTCCCATGTAGCCTGTTCCCCTCCGTGGGAAGTCCTACCCTCACTTTGTCTCACTGGGATCCCCCCTCTGGCCAGCTTTTGGATGCATCTGCCACAGATGATGCTTTCTCCTGCTTCAGGCTGAAGCCTGTGGGGAGCACGGGGACCTCTGCACACTCACACCTTTGGAGATGGAGCTTTGTGCTGTGTGACTTGCCCCTGATGTAATAAAGGCGAGCCATTAATGGGATCATTGCCCACTTCTCCAGTTAATTTCCTGGGTATTTTTAAATGTTAAAATGTAGTTTTTATAGTCTTTCATTATTTTTAGCCTTAAGCTTCACTATAATCGTCCCTGTAATGTAACTGTAAAAAACTCCCAGCTTTGTATCATAAAAAGAGGACATTAATTGTCATTTTTTGTGTACATCAGCAAGATCAAAACATGCTTCCTGATTACTTCTGTTTGTACATACAGTCTCTTTGATATTTAGATATGAATAAAGTGTGCGTGTGTAATGTGAAAGTCAGCTCTTCCCTCCCTGCTGCTTGGCAGAGGCTTATTTACCAAATGGAGTTTAAAATGTAGTCGGTGCCCTTCCAAAATGATTTCTCAGCAATCAAAGTGTCTCTGAGCACAGTGGTGCGATATTTGTCCCCCTTGGTTCAGAAGATGCGTGCAGAGCCTCGGCCTTTTAGTGCTCAGACAGGGGCAAGCACAAACCTTTTCATCTCCCAAAATCACTTCCAGGGAGAACTGGCTGCAAGAGAAACTCATGCCCTGGATTTTGCTTTAGTGCACAGATTAACAACACAGGGAGGAATCCCATTCCATCCAATCCGTCCCTGGGTTGCAGTGAGGATTCCTAAGGCTGGATGTGGGACAGGGAGCACCTTTCCTTGCAAAGCTTGGAAGGGCTGAAGGGAACAACCTGGGGCGCTGCTGAGTGTAGGAGCCCACAGGGCCCCTTCCTCATCGGTGGTGAGGAATCCTCTCCTGCGCCACAGCCCTACTCCCAGTTTGTAAATGTAATCAACCTTGAGGTCTTGTTACTTCCACAGGTGCAATTAACATCACCATCTGCTAATCCCTGATTAACAATGTTTACAAATATGCTACAACATGTTAAAATGTGCTGGCACTATTATTTCCATTCCCTTTTTCTCCTCTCCCTGTTCTGTTGCGGCTTTCCCGGCGAAGGCTTCTGTGCATCCCACCCTTAATGCACAGACAGTTTGGTTTCCCTCAGCTCCAAACCAGCTGTAGGAATGAGTTCAAATCAGAAGGTCAGTGCTGCTAAATGGGATTTAATTGCCCAGGGGTTGAGGTACCAACTGCTGAATCTGAAGAATAAAACTTTGTGGGGAGCGACGTACGGTGCGGTTTAAAGTGTATTTTTATTGATCATCCCACAAGTGATGTGTTAATGGGAAGAGAGGCTTTGCTTTGGGTTTTGTATCGATGTGGAGTTGTAATAATGTCACACAGGAATATTGTGGATGGGTTTATAATATGAGAGTGTGTTTTCTATTAACTGCCTTCTTTTCAACAGAGAGAGGAATACATTATAGCCCTACTGTATGTCCTCCAGATCTAGGTTACATGTAATTGCTCAGTAATTGGTAGAACCATGTAAAAACCATGGTATTTGCCAGTAAACCCTCTTAAGTTACCATGAAATTGAAGTGTAATATTTATTCTCTACAAAACTTGCTACCCAAATATCGTGTACGATCAGGTTTGGTGTCTCTGCAGTGGCTGTGCTGTGTATAACACCTACACAGCTCTGGATTTGCACTGATCTCTTTCATCCTAAGGACTGGGGGGTTCTGATGGGGAGGTTCAGGGCTTATTTTGCTTCAAGGGAAGATGCTTTAACCTCCCTTAGGTTTCAGGCTCAGGATTATTGCACTTTTTTCAAGGCCCAACTCAATGTGATGGAGGTTTGGATGTTGCTGGAGGAGTTTGTGTGTTTTCAATGGAATAGTAATTACGTGTATGCTGGTTTTTGAAGCCTTCGGAGATAAAGGAATTGTCAGTTCTCTGAGGGTACATCTGCAAGTCACCTGTATCTTAGCTTCAGCCTGGAGAGTAGACCTTAGAGCAGCTCCAGTGCCTAAAGGGGCTGCAGGAAACCTGGAGAGGGGCTTTGGACAAGGGATGTAGGGCCAGGCCAAGGGGAATGGCTTGAACCTGCCAGAACAGGGAGACTGAGCTGAGCTCTTAGGCAGAAGCTCTTCCCTGTGAGGGTGCTGAGGCGCTGGCACAGGGTGCCCAGA
>JBCJKH010064207.1:0-31098 GCA_039877255.1 Loriculus beryllinus
GGTGGTGAGGCACTGGAATGGGTTGCCCAAGGAAGCTGTGAGTGCTCCATCCCTGGTGGTGTTCAAGGCCAGGTTGGATGAAGCCTTGGGTGACATGGTTTAGTGTGAGATGTCCCTGCCTATGGCAGGGGGGTTGGAACTTGATGGTCTTAAGGTCCTTCCCAGCCCTAACTGTTCTATGATTTCTATGATTCTATAAAATAGAATATGAACAACACAAAGGGTTGAGAGCAAAGACCACCTTTTTGTAACATTTTGGGTCTTGGGGATTAGCTGTGAAATGGTTGCTCAGCCATCACTGTACATACACATTAGAAATCTTATTTTAGTAGGAACCATTTTTTCTGGAATTTTTTATTTAGTAATTGTTGGAACATGTTAAAGGTACAAGTTCAACATGCTGTTAATTTGTAATACGTATGTAACACATACTTATGTATTTCATTATGCTGTCTCAAACTGAAGGTCTAAAAAAAATAGCAGATTTAAGGAAACAACCCTACCTAAAATGTAATATTGTAATAATGTAGGAAAGATTAAATGATACTAGGAACAAATGTCAAGAGTTAGTCATTCAAGGCTATTGGCTTCAAGATATTTAGAGTACATGGTAAAATATAACTGTAATCTTATCACCCTTTCAGCCCAAATGTGGGTGTGCAACAGAAAATCCTCCCTTATAAATAGTACTTGGAACCCAAATAAAGAAGTGGATGTTACTCTCTGAGCTTTGAGCTTAATAGACTTGCTGTTTTCAGGGGTTTAATACATAAAGGCGTCTTTCCAATGTACAAAAGACAATATAGTGCAAGGCTGCAACTACATCTGTAAAGCACTACCTTGCAGTATTGCTTGCTCTGGAAAAAAGTGTTGCAAGGCATGACTTCTACCTTGGTTTGGCTTTCAAATGAGTTATCCTTCAACCAGATATGATTCACTGTATCCAGGCACAGGTTCTCATGTTCCTCTGAAAAGTTACTTAACACCCAGAAACAGAAAGGAAGTTTTTGCTACATGCTGAGAATACACATTGTAACATGCAGTTCTGTCTGCTTTGGTACAGTATTGCCAAGTATTTAATACCAGTATTATCAAGTGTTTACTATTGCTGCAGGACTGGCTCAGCCCCAGTCTCTTTCCTGTCTGCTCATCAAGGATTATGGTAGAACAGTTACTGAAAATTATATTAAATGTGAATTTTAGCTTAAATATGTTCCATATAGTTCTATAAGTTCTATATCTTGTGTTAGAAGCAGCCTCTTCTGTTAAAATAAATGTTCCCTACCTGTGTCACAGAAGCAGTGTATTTTACTTTTGCCCATCTTTTGTTGCCAGGTGCAAACAAGACTTCAGACGTTCATTTCTAGCCTGCAACAGAAAACAAGTGAGATTGAGATTTTAGCAGTAAGTATTTGGCAGAAGCCTGAATTAATTTTAATTTCTTAATTGAATTGCATGATGCAGTTGCTGTCTGGATCTTTCCATAATGGAATCCGTCATAACGAACTTATTTAAAACACTTAAAACCTTTATAAATTCCCAGTTCTACCAGCATGAGTGCTTCTTTGGGAATCAGATGTCTGATTCCTTTCAGTATAGCTGAAATCTAGTTAACAAACTGGTAACAGAGCAACTGTATTGATTTCTTCATATTCTTACAGGTAGACCTGCCAAAAGCAACTATGATACACTTCTTATCATTAGAGGTAAGCAATTAAACATTGTCGTTAAAACTCTTAATGGAACAATAGATGATAAATTGTTTGTAATGAAGAGGACTGTGAAATTCGCCTACAAGTTTTTTTTCCTCAAGGAGTTTGAATTAGGTTTTAAAACTTGTAAGAACTGTTTTTACCCAAGGACCTTGACTCTGACTAGAAAAATCTTTTTGTCAAGTGCCCAAGTTACACATGACAGCATTAGGAAGTCCTAAGCCAAAGCTCTGGGTTTTGGTTTGTTGGGTTTTCTTTTTCCCCAAGAACAGTTAACTGAAATGAATCCTTACTGCTCATTTTCAGAAGCTAATAAGCATTAATAGCAGTGTCAACAAAGATGTCTCTTGAAGCTGTTGATGAAGAAGGACCCAAAATACTGAGGCAGTTGCTTAGAGTACAGTGGCTGAAGTATCTTTTAATGAAGCCAAGATTAAAAAGTTGATGTATCAACATTATACTGACACCTTTTAACAACTCAGAAACTGCTTGCTGAGGTGAAAAAAAAAAACCAAGGACAAAGCTCTCTTCTTTCCTCTAATGACAACAGTAGCTTTAAAGTCAGAAGGTCTAGAGTGAGATGGATGCCTCCCCAACCCCCACAAAACAAACTCAAGAATGGCATCCTACCTGGAAGTGCTTTCATACCTTTCATCTGCTCCTCTGAAGGAGTGTTTGTCTGGTCATCAGATCTCAGTGCAAGGTTTGAAAATATTTTCAAAATACTTAGTTTATCCAGTCTATCCAAATCATGGAGATAGTTTATCACCTTTTCCTTACCAAAACCAGGCACATGAACGGCTTGCATCATTCGCTTTTCGCCACCCTTACACCACAGTTCTCACGTTCTATCCAGCATCATGAAACTGAGGGAGCCCTTTTCATTGCTTACACGTTTTTAATGCTAAACTACCTATGTTCAGAAATTAGTGACCAGTTTCTTAGTACATTTTAAAAACTCAAGATGCACATGTTCTTTATATGAATTTTGTTTGAAACATGTTTAATTAAGGAGCATTAACAGTACATTGTGTTCAGAAGACTGAATCCTATTGGGAGAAGTGTTTCCTTCACAGGAGAATGTAAGACTGTGACTGATCATTGTCAATTTTATTTTTAGTTTGATGGCGATAGACAAGCCTTTGATGTTACTGTGAGGCAGCTGATGTCACGATGGCCAAAACAGAGATGTTCATACTTACAAGCAATTTGTGATGAAATTTATAGTATCAAAGTGGAGAAGAGGTAAATTTGTTAAGCTCTTACATGTACATAAAATACCTCAATTATTTCTGCCTTTAAACTTTATTTCAATAAGTTGCTCTTAGTTTGTCCTCCCCTTTCCCGCTCCCTGAGGAAGAAACAAGTATTTCCAAAACATGTATAGTTCCTTGAGTATGGGAAGATCTTACTGGCCATCTAATCCCCACTTGTGGTCAAATGTAAATTCTTGGACGTGTAAATTTTTTTTATTATCCTTGTCAAGAAATTCTAAAATGTGTTCCCACTGTTACCTCACTTTATTCATAAAACTGAAGAGCAAACCATTGCATACGGTGAGGTATGCTGTTGTTCTGCAGAAGAATACCTCTTTATACATACTATATAAATATATATATTTAATCTACTACGAAAGAACCCTCTTTTCTTAAGGGAGGGACGCAGCTTGCCTTTCAAAATTAATTTAATTCCTCCTGCTTTGAAGGAATATCATGGGACTCTGGCATAGCTGACAGACTTTAAGCAAACACAATGCATGCCCTCCCAACACCTGCAGTAAAGCCCATTTCTGTTTTCTAAGCATAAAGTCATTCATGTTCAACTTGTAGTCTCCTTGTTGGATTCTGACAAGGCTGAGTCTGGCCACGTCTGGTTTTAAGCCTCAAATTTGCATCTGTTGGCAGGTACTGGTACAGTTCAGTGAGACCTGGGTATTTATGTCCTGTTGTGGGTTTCATTTGCAATTTCTTAAACCCATGTTCAGCTTGAAGGTACTACTTAACCTTTAAATAAGGTCAAAACCAGATTTTGATTCCTTTTTCTTCAAGATGCACCAAAATTGCTTATGTATGTTTACCAAGACAACTAATTATCATATGAAGCTTTGGGGGTTTAATTCCTGTGGCTTGCAAGGCTGTGAGCAACAGAACCCAGTTATTACATCCAAATAGCATTCTATAATTTGGGGAATTTTACTGGGTATGAATTTAACACAATCCCTGACAAAGTCTTCCTTTCCCATCTGATGCCTGCGCAGAGTACCACGCAGCTGTCACCCTTCAGATCACCAAATGAAAACTGAGCAGGCTAAATGGAAAGAGAATGAAGGGGAAAATTGCAGCCACATCCAAAGGAACTAAAACTTCTTGCTTTTATACTGCATCTTTGTTGTTAGCTTATTGCTGAGCTTTGACATAGGTATTGTAGCTTTTGAAGCTGCAGTTCCAAAGTTTAAAACTTTTCTCTTTTCCTTCCCTCTGCAGGGTTCCTGCACTTATCCTGTACAGCTACCGTGATGAATACAAGGTTTTGTTTTAGTGCTTAAAGCATCGTTTGTGAGATGCTTTTACTAACAAACAACAGCGTTTTGTCAAAAGAAGTTTCAAAAAGCTGCAATAATTTACGACAGGCAACTGCTGCTGTTTTATGTGTCCCGATTGAATTTCATGTGTAATATAAAATTGTACATTTATGTCACATAGTGGAAATAAAAGTTTTATAGGGAATTAAGACTGGGTGTCAACATGCAACAGCAGCACTGAAATTCAGTTCAAGGATCAGAGAGGAAGCGTTATCTTCTAACAAACTGTTTTAAACTTTTCTGAATAAGGGGTTTTATATAATAAAAGGCTTTGGCTACTGAGTCTTCTGGAGAAGTATACTGCAAGCTTTGTGGGTCAGGCTTTTTGAGTTGATACAACCCTGGCTGCCTACACTTGTCCTGCCTGTACTTTTGCATTCAAACCGGGCAGCTACTTTCAGGGAGGGGAGGTAAGAACTGATACAGGAAAAACTTGTTTCAGACCTAATGAACCTAAACCTAGGCCTTTTAGGAGAAGTAAAAACCTGCACATGCTGGAGCATAACCAAAGTTTTGAACTACCTTTCTTCACATGGGTCATCAGATCAAGTTTGAAGGTCACAGTGATGATGGGAATCTTAAAATTATCTTCCTGAAGCTAAACTGTAACACAACACCATCATAAACAATGAAGCGGAGCAAATACAAAGATGAATTACAGCAGCCATAGTTACCTATGCACTGTATTTCACAAAATACTTACAGAGTGAATATGCAGAAGTTAGAGATTTCTGCAAATACACTGGTGTTTACCCTCCTTCCCCACCTGGTACCTTGTTTAAACAGCTTACTGGTGTTTCTTTAACTCAAATGACTTCCTTTACCACAAGCTCACCACATTAAGAACTATCTACTCAGTTTTCCTACTCTCTTCTTAAAGTTATGTAAAGAGATAACTTCAAAGACAAACCCAAGAACTTCTGAGAACTGTTAAAAATTGTAGCAGCAATACATGAAGTAGCATCAGGAGAGTCAGTACTAAAGGCAAAGATAACTGTACTGTCCCTAGCAATTCATCAAGACAAGTCACACCAGTCATTACAACCACATCCATTTCTCATTGTGTTTAATAGGAACAATTAAGTATTCACCTTTTACATCTGCTCATAGAAAGGAGCTACTCTGTAAGATGTGAAGTATGGGGAAATTTAGATCCCCACATATACAGCAGAATGAAGCTATAAAAAAGTATAGGGGACATGAGCATTTTTAAGCCATGTCGGAAGGGAACATGATGCATAGTCCTGCCCTCCCCCCACCCTGAGCCAGGGTGAGCACAGCTGGATCAGCACAGAGCAAAGGCACAGCTGCCTGGCTCTGCAAGAGCTCAAGCACCGTGCAGGCTGCCTTAGGGGTATCATGTCCCTCAAAATAAGACAGAAACAGGAAAGCTGCTGTTTCTGGTAATAGATTGGCACCCACTTTCCCTACTACTATTGAGGCTTATCTATAAACCTGGGCCTCTGTCACTGAGATGCCTGCTCCAGTCTTACTTTGCTCCTGGTACACTTCTCTTCACCCCGTGTTACCCCTAAACAGGTTTTACACTGCCCACTTGTATAATACAACAAACAGCAGTATAAGTACAAAACTAGTTGGCAGATGAGTGTAAAGCTATTTCAGTATAACCTTGTAGATACTCCTGCCATACAGCAATCCACAGAAAGCACCTTCCGCTTTCAGTTTAAACAAAAGCACTGATTACATCCCAGTATCCTGCTGGAAGGAAAGCCAAAGACAAGTGGTAACTCAAAAAGAAATGGACTTTGCTTTGAGCAAGGATCAAGTCTGTTACAGTGATGGCAGGACATTCTTCCATCACTGTGTTGCTTTACTCTTCTTGTTTTTGCTTTTCTTGTCTTTTTTCTTCAAGCCATCCATGTTGGCTCTCAGCAAATTTGAATATGCCTGAAATAAGAAGTGCAACTATTAAAAGAACAAGTTAGTAACAAGATACTAGAAATAACATTTTACATATCGCTAATGGGGATCGGTATCTGCATTGTCTGACAGAAATCTTGCTTTTACACCCCACACTGGGAAAACTGTTTCTAAATCAATGCAGAAAGATGAAATACAATGGGATTTTTATTTTTGTAACAAATGCAGCTAGATGGGTAGTCTGAGGTTAATCTGCATGGCAGCTCTCCACTGTGCCAACCCCTTCACAGCTGGCCACTGCTTCCTACTGACCACTCCCCAGTACCTACAGAAAAGGAAGGTACAAGGCATACAAAACTTACCATCTGGAATTTATTTACTTCCTTGGAGCTCACCTACAAAATAACAGTGGAGGTTAGCCACAAAAACACTGACTTCTATTACAAACCAAGTATCAGTACATGTTCACTCACCAAGTGACTAGCCTAACAGCAGTTAGATCAACTCACCACATTCCGTGGTAAGTAGGCTGTACTAAAATGCCCTAGGACTTCACTAATTAAGAAAACTGAAAACACCCCTTACTCCATTAATAAAATTCCTCTGGAGGCCATTCGTCCCAAATCCATGTGTTTTCAAATGGAAAGAAGGTGAAAAAATATTCTAAGGCAGGATTTATTTCCTCATAGGGCCATAAAGATACATTATTGCCCAGGTCCTCTCAAGATTTCTCAAAGTAACATTTTTCCTGAGTCACATCACAGAGGAGAGCTGCAGTCCGCTAAAATTAAATACAAACAGCTCTGTGAAAAACTAAAATGTACGGTAAGCAAGATTAAGGCTTAAAAGAGTCTACCCATGCCCATGTGTTCTTGCCAGGAAACAAGGATCCTTTTCCTACTGGTTCACAGTCTGGTAAGATTCAGTTCTTTCATGGATTGTAAGAAGCTTCAGTAATTTCACTGAGGTCTACAGTAAACTACCTCTTTGTCATCTGAGGCTTGAGTGTAGGTGTGCAGGACCTTTCTTCTTGGAGCCATGCATCTGTCTACATACTGCAGGCTCCATATCTGCCCTACATCCTTCTGCCCATGTCTCTAAAACCAGTTTCCCCATTCCCTCCAAACAGATTCGCCAACTCAAAACACAACAGCCAAGGTTGTTGAAAACAGAGTCCCTTTTTGCTGTCCTTCAATACCATTATGAAGCAAAGCTCCACATACAGAACAAGCATGTGAACTACTGTCCTATCCGTAATGCTGAGCATAAGCACTAAAACTTTAGGTAAGTGTAACACTTCAGCAATGTGTATAGCTACCGTATGGTTTTTCTGGAATTAAGAGGGTAGTTCTCATGAAGTTCATGTAAGGACAAATTTCACTTACACAGGGCATTACATAAAGGACAGGTGGGCTACTGATCTTTGTAACCCAAAATTGTCACTTACCACTGTGCTAATTTTCTTCTTCCCATCAGTTGCTCTTAGAAGACATTTATTGTCTGCTGGTTCAAAACTTTCTACATGGCCTTTGCGTGGTACTGGTTTTGTTCGGCCATCATCTGTATTGAAAGGCAGAGAATGTTTATTCATATTTCACTAAAATCACTAGGTGCTTCCTGACACGAGATGTTAAAAACTGCTGGTGAGATCTGTAAAACACCTTAGAATCTAAGGCCATCTGAACGGACATTTTCACAAACTTGCTCACAGAACCCTTCCTCTAACCCCAGAAGGATCTGTTCAATAAACTACATCTGCCAGGAAAAAGTGCAAATCATTCACAGAATGAATCGCAGAATGAACGGTTTGGGTTGGAAGGGACCTTTTAAAGCTTACCCAGCTCCAAGCCCCCAGCCATGTGCAGGCACACTTTCCATTAGACCAGGCTGCTCAAAGCCCCTGCTTCAGCAGCAGTATGTTTTAAATGCATGTCAAACCACAGCCTAGACACTCCATTTCTCAAGCAGTGCCAGCCAGCCAGAAACCAGAGAAACATACACACACAAAGGCAACACTTTATTCTCCTTTCATAGAAGTCTAAAGTTAATTTCCAATTATTACTAATAATTAGAAAGCCCCAATATCTCCTGCAGTCTGAAACACAGTCTAACTTCAACGTTATGAGTACCGCAGCTAGGATGATTGATTTGTCCATAGGTTTTGAGATACTCTGAATGGCAGCTGTACCTTTTAAAACACACGCTAACCACCCCAGGTTTGATTTAGAGGCACGCCTCTTCAACACAGTACCAGATCCATAACTTACATTTCTTCAGCGTTATGAAAACACTCCCCGATGTCCTGCACTTCTGGAAGAGCCTGGTCAGCTCCGTCAAGAACTGCAAGAGACAGACCCCATCCTTGGCGGGAGGCCACCACACGGGCCTTCCCTCCTCCTCCCGCAGCCCCGTGGAGCGGCCCCTGCCCCTCTCCGCCGGCGCCGCTCGCACAGGCCGGGCCCTTCCAGCTCCCTCGAAACAAGCACCGAGGGAGGGAGAACTCCCGCTTCTCCTTCCCCACGACTCCAGCCAGGGACAGCCCAGCCCTGCGTCCTCACCTCGGAAAGCAAGCTCTGACCCCCCCACCTACCGCGGGACCAGAGCTTCTGTCCCCACCACCCCCTCCCTAGGCACCAGCTACAACGACGCCTACACCCCACCCCTGCCGCCGGTTCCACGCCGCCGGGGCGGGAGAGGGCACGGCGCTGCGCGGGCCCGGCACACCCCGGGGCTCTGAGGAGCCTCTCTACGGAGCACCCCTCCGTTCCTTCGTCTTCGTCTTCGTCTTCGTCCCCGTCCCCGTCCCCGTCCCCGTCCCCGGTCCGGTGCCGCCCCACCTGCTCGCTCTCCAGCAGCACCATCCTCGGCCGACACCGCCCGGAAGCACCCCGCACTCGTGCGCACCCCACCCGCGGGCGCACGCGCAGCCACGGCAGGAGGCGGAGCCGCGCACGCGTAGAGGAGCGCCACGTCAGCCTCGCCCGCTGACACCGCCCGCGGCCCGCCTCTCTGTGCCGTCCCGGAGGAGGAGCCGGGCGGCTGTGGGTCGGCGGGGCTGTGCTGTGGCCGGCGGGCGGCTACCGCGGTAGCGTACACGGCTCTCCCGCTACATGTCCCGCACACGGCGGTGTGTTCCGCGGGCAAACGGCTCCTGCGCTGGCAGCCGTGAGGAGCGGCACCAAGCGTTCAGCACCCCCGCTCGGGTGCTGCGCTCCCCGGCCGGCCTGAGCCAGGGCTCGGCGAGTAGGAGGGGGGAGGTGGTAAGGCAGCTCTGGCTGCCGGCGCGGGGCTGAGGTGGCTGGTGTAAGGGGTCCTGGCCGGGTGACCGGCTGAGGGCTCGGGGGTGGTGAACACCCCTGGATTTGTACAAGGAACAGCTAAGAGCAGACCGGCACCTGGGCGCGGGGAAGGAGGCATTTCACACCTGTAATACCCGACCCTCCTGAGGGGCAGGTTGTGGGAAGGGGGGAGGTTTTCTGTTAGGCCGAGGTTAGTTGACCTGGGAACACAAGGAAGCACCGTTTGAGTTAGGAAAACTGGTTTCTCAGTAGGAACACTGATTTATTTTATCTCCGGGGAGCCAACGGAAGTGGAACTTACATACAGATAAAAGGGGAAAACAGCTCTCAGGCTGATAGGTGCTCGAGCCCCTGAGGAATTAACTCATACTGCTCATTAAGGAGCTCGGGGCTGCATTGTAGAAAGAGCTGAAATACCTTCCTTGTTACCTTTCTCATGGTGGGGTGTTGTTTCACGTATAAAACAATCCGTCGTAATCAGTCTGGCCACTCCAAAAGTCCTTTTCAGTTTACAATCGTTTGCTGCCCTTCTGCAAGCTGAACAAGAGGCAGTAGAGGGTGCTGTGATTGCACACACAGAAATGACACTGCCTAAAGAACAGGGACACAAATACCCATGAAGCAGGTCATCACAACACGGCCGCGGTTTATCAAAATCTATCAGTTTATTAAATTAACTCCGTTATGTTGGAGTCGTCGGAAGTGTAGCGATCCAGCACTGCCTCTCCCTCACTGTGAATGGTATTCTCCTTCTGATGTTTTTGCACTTGAATTACTTGCAGTTGAGGAGGGAAAACTTTAGAATAAAATCCATTGTTTCTTTTAGCATTAAAAATCCCATAAAAACTGAAGCAAGGAATATGTGCTATTTCAGTCTTCTGAAAACAGGCTTTCTAAGTGCTCATTAGTGCTGACAGGCCAAAAGCTTTGTGAAGTTGGAAGTGGCGGGCCCTGCTCTGGACAGCTTACAGTGAGTGTCCACAAGTGAAGATGCAAGGAGTCACTGCTGATATGTGCTCTCTCTAACACTGCCCGTTTGCAGGAGCACTCATAACGAACTCCTAGAGAGTTGTTTCGTCAGAAATCAGAGCAGGGCTGTGTCTTCAAGAGAGCTCTGAATGAGTTCAGTGCAATAGCATTGCAGATCTTTATAGGCAACCTGTGAAAGAAGAGCAGAACTAGAAAAACAGCAATTGCAACATACTCCCTTTTGGAAACTATGATGGTTACAGACTAGAAGGCAGGGAAGATCGGTGGTCTTGTAGCTGAAACCCAGGGACTACAGCTCTCATCTGAATTCTGACTCTTGAATTCACCCGAGGAGTCTTGTGTTGCCTTGAACCTACCTCATAACTTCCCTGTACCACAACAGCTCTTCTTTCTTGAAGGTGGAGAAAGATGTGTAGTTTTCTCTGTACCTTGTACACAACAAAAAGCACCAGTGCCTGTGGGATGGAGTTTCACCTTTTGCACAAAAATCTCAACCCACTATTAGGAGGTACTTCTATTGCTGAGGCATGCCTTTGGTACGCTGTGGACATAGTTGTGCCCACCTTAACCTAGCTGAGGTATCAGTAGCAGTGCAGCTATGGCATCGGAGACTGTACAGAGATAGTGGGCATCCACCTACATGAGTAGGTACTACATGAGTAGGTAGATGTCTTGCAGAAACCTGTAACACCAAAGCTTCTGAATCTGCTGCATGCTGGAAGAAGAGACAAAAGGAAAACTACTGTGAAGAATTCCAGGGAGTTGCATGAAGTTTACGTTTTCCAAATCTGTTGTTTTATCAGCAGTTTTTCTGAAAATATGTGTCTCACTGCTAATAAGAGAAGTGGCTCCACTGAATTCCTGAATTTATTTCCACAAGGAAGGAGGAGGATTTTTTAATTTTTTTAATGTGTGTGTTAGCTTATCTTCCTGATCTTGAAGTTGTTTTTCAAGCCAGAATGTCACAATTTAACTGAGGAAGAAGCCGTCATCCCAACTTGCAAACAAGGTGAAAATGGAATATTTTTAGCGGTTCATTTTCCAAAAAATAGATGGAACAGGGGAATGCTGACATTGCTTTATTTTTGCCAAAGGCTGCCAACACTCAGAAGGAATAAGCTATTCAGCTGGCGAAAAAGTGCTGAACTAACACTGAAGGAGCTAGAGGGATACTCCCAATCATGATATACTTGCTTGTCACTCTACCTCCTGCCCCAGTCTAATGCCTTCCCCCTCACCTCCTGCCCTCTAGAGAGAAGAAAAAAAAAAAAAAAAAAGAAATAAATAAAAAAGGATAAAAAAAGAAAAAAAGAGAGAAAAGAAAAGACAGGTTGGATTAAAACAGTAGCAAGAGGAATTGGTGAATCCTGAGATTTGGCAGGGGTATTAGTATTTTGTAACCTGATCTGTCATGTGACTAGAGCCAGGCAGTAAAAGTAAGTCTCCTACCAGGCCTCCTGTTTGCTCAACTTTATTATATGGTGTCAGTAGAGAACTACTTTCTTTTGGCAAAAATTTAGCAAATGAAGCCACCTGAATCATTAAATCCTGAAGGAAATCTGGCAGAGAACTGGAGGAGGTTGTTGCTGCGCTTCCAAGTTTTCCTGGAAGCAAGCATGTACTGAAGAGAAACAGAGAAGGTGAAACCTTCTTCTCTCCTAAATGTGGTGGGAGGGGCAGGAAGGAGAAAAACAAAATTATTAGAAGTAAATTAAATTCTTAATCAGCCTTAGTAGAGGTTGGCAAACACCTATTTGAATTAGCTAAAAGAGATTACTTCTCGTTATGGACTACCACAGGCACACACATTCAGCTGCTGCACACCACAGTGAGCAGAAATGTAATAACATACTGCAAATTACAGTTTGCTCACCACAGTGCTCAAGATGAGTTAATAACAGATAATGGCCAACAATTCATAAGTGGATCAGTCTGATAAGTCTCTTTGATCTGTAAGTTCAAGCATACCACGTCAAAGTATAGCTATGCACAGGAAAAAGAGTCAGTGTTACAGCAAAACCCCAGTAACAGCCCTTCTCCCCTCTCTTCCCCCTCCAAACCCCCCTTTACAAGTCTATCATTAGCACTGTAAAAATAGAGATGCACACCTCACTGCCTTACTGGCCTCACCAGATCTGAGATTAATGGTCAAAGGAAAAGCCTTCAAGAGCCAATATTTAACAGCATCTGCTTGGGCAGAAAGACTATTAACCCCAGAATAGCTACCAAATCCTCCCCAATCTCTGCACCAGTGAAGTAAAGAAGAAAAGTTTTAACAAGAGCAATGAACATTTGTTACTATTTTTTTTTTACAGCATTAGGTGGATTTCCAGCAAAGCAGTTAGCAGGTTCCAGGGGAACACGTGAATGCCAGTCCCAAGATCAGGTCTTAACTTTCTTTGTAAGTGGCACTTGTGACAAGAAATAGAGGATGTGCAAAGGGATGGTGATCAGAGAGCCGTTGAACGAGATAGATACAGAGGTACAAAGCAGTGCTACTTACCTGATCAGCTGGTAACCACGAAAAAGAGAGAGATTCTGAGTATCTTACTGATTCAGACAGAGAACTAAACAAGGCATTTGAGAAAGATCTTTCTGAGACCGGGAAGTGTCACCAGAAAGCTGCTCAGCCCCTGGTGAGAAGGCCAATTTCCAAAGAGAACCTCTTCACAAGAAATCATAGGTGTTCTTTCATGTCTTAGGAACCAGTTTGTGTACCCTTAGTTCATTCCTAAACATTTCTGTTCACCTTACTGCATTCTTCCTATTTTATTCAGTATTATGTTTTATTTACACAAAATGAGTCTCAAAGATAAGTTAAGTGTAACCCTGAGTTCAACAGGCACTTTTGTTGTGTAACAGCAATGTTAATGGTGATTTACATTTTGTGAGGGATAGACCAGGAAATAGATATAGATATGTTTCTCCAACTGTAATGCACCACATTACTATTGTAGTGCAAACCAAAGCCTATCTGGAGGGAGTCACAAAAAGATTGTTTGTTGGAAAAGAGCTTCATGGCTTTGAAGTACCGTCCAGATTTTATAAAGCTTCTCTGTCAAGGAAGATAAGGGACGTATATTTACCATACTGTTAAGTGTCTCACATGTGCTCAAATGGTTTTGTGACAAGTCCACTTCTCATTAAAAAAAAAAGGGGGGGGTGGGGGTAGAAAGGCCAAAAGAAAGCAGAGATGCAGAATTGGTCATCTGTACAAGTGATGGGGTCCCTAGGGAAACCCTGTGGTACAGCTCACCCTGGGGAGCAGACACACTGCATCCCCGCAGTGACATGTATGTAATGAATCCATGAATGATGCTGTAGTGTGTGACACACTTCTGGGACAATGAATTAAAGAGGCAATTCAGCTGACTCCCAAAGTATGAGGAAGGGCCTAAGGAAAAGAAGAAACACGTCACCATATGTGTTTGCTTTTGACAGACAGGGCAAACAAACCACAGTCTCACAAACCTCCAAAACCAACGCAAAACACTGCAGTAAAACAGTCAGATAGGAAAAGAGATACGCAGTATGGGCATTCACACTGTGTTTTGAAGGCACATTTGCCCAATAACTTTCATTTGCACGCAGAGCAGAGGGAAGTGTAAGAACAGCCTGTTCTGAAGGAGTGCACCTGCGAGGTGACACAGCTGAGCTGTCCTGTCCTGTCCTGTCCTCACCGCCACTCTCCTCCGGCAGCCTCTCCTGTTCTCAGTCAGCAGCTTCCTGCTGCCACTGCTGGGAAAAGACACCGCAGTGTACACTCATACACCAACTAGAGGCTGCATGGCTGAGAGAGTGCCAGAATGAGTCTTTACAAGTGATCTAGCAATAGCACCGGGTTTGAGTCCAGACAAATGAGACACTCACACAGAAACAAACAAATTGCATCAGAATGTGCTCTATCCTTAAAACCCAAGGATGTCTGCTGTGGCCAAATTCCCACTGTGTATCTTCTCCATGGCCAAAATTATAATATCTTGGTACCTCATATTATTTATTACTCTTGAAACTAATTTTGCCTCACATATTTTTTAGGGTTACAGGGCTACTCAAATGGCTGACCGTTGTCTTTGAACCAGATGTAAGTTCTGCAAGGCATTCAGGCATGTTCCCTCTACTTTGGGGTATGAACTCCCACATGAGGAACTCAAAGACTGTCTGAAAATAAACCACCAAATTCTTCTTCCTTGCGACCCCACTGGCATCAATACAGCCATAGTGGTATACAAGAGGTTAGAGTTTGGGAGCTGTTAACATAGCTCTGTCTTTGGAGCGGTAAACTATAAACCACAAATTCATCGGGGTTAAAACTTTGCTATCATCTTGAAACCAATTTTGTGATATGAGCTTTCAGCGTGGTTTCAGTGAGTCTTGTAAGGCATCTGTGAACTCCAGTGGTGCAGGATCAAGCCTATACAACATGATGAACCTTCTGGGTGCTCTAGAAATTATATTTACCAAATCTCAAAGCTCATCTCTCCAGCAAGAAGAGGATGTATAGTCATCATTTCATTTTGTATGGCAGATTTCTAAGCAGACACAAAATGTCTGGTTACGAGCTGTGCAAAGCATCAGGGAGGTAATTAAGTTGAAGCTCAAGAATAATGAGGTGACAGAGATTGGGCTGAGCATCATTTCTTTCACGTCAATGTGTCCTACTTTCAGAAACATAGAAATGCAGTTGTGAAAAATCTCCACCAGACGTTCCCAGTGAGGTTACAGGATTTGAGTTTTTTTCTCTGTTACGTATTTAAGAGACAGAATGAAGAATATCATACCATGTTAAAAAAAGAAAAAATCAAACCCAAAGCAAGTCAGTGGGAATTCTAGGTCAGCAGAATGTCACCAGAGAGGACAACATTGCCCTTGACATCAGAGAACACCAGTGGATGTATAATTAGAAAAAGAGCCACAAGGTCTTTGCTATCCTCCATTTGCAGTCTCCTCAGAATGACATTAACCCAAGCAGCATATATTCTCTTGATCCCGTAGGGTGTTGCTGTCTCAGGAAGAAAAGGGTCACCTACCACCTCGCTAGCACTGTTTCCTGCCTCTGCTGAGGCTGCCCAGGACTGCTGAGGCCTGGCTGGACTTCCGAAATTTAAGGATCACAACACAAGCTGCAGTGCCTGTAAAACAATAGTTTCTTCACAGCTTGAGTGAGGATGTCTGATACAAGAGCTGCACAGAAAAACAAAGGGACAAGTTTGTTGTTGTCACTGCCAGAGTGAGGTGACAGAGATTGGCTTAGATGTTAAGTTATTGCTCTCACTTCTGTAAGCCCTAATTTAGGAAAAACAGAACAGTTTTGACTGCTACCACCAGGTATTTCCAGTATGGCTCCCTTTTTGTAGGAGCTGCTAAGTGTACTTGCTTATTCAAGCCTTCCTGGTATTTCTTGTTCTTTCCTAATGCTCCTCCAAATGTCCAGACACTTTCTAGGAACAGGGTGGTGTGGAGAGGCCACTCTACAGCCAGCAGCTGCCATGGGATTTCTGGGTCAGCGGCTGGAGGAAGCGGTTTCCTGTTTTGCTGGTGCTCAATGCCACTTAACAATAGGGGGAAAGCAAAAACTGCAGGATCTAAGCATTGCAAAACTGTTTTCTACATGAGCTGTCCGCCTGCCTCCCTACTCTGCCCCAGCCACCCTCAACCTTACAGGCCCACTCTCGTCCATGGACAACAATGGAAGAAAGGAGGCAGAGGCACTTGAGGCTGAGGTGACAAGGGCTCGAAGGTACCTCTGCCATATAAACATCTTGGATTCCTTGGCAGCAGGTCTGAAATAACAGGGTTGGTATTGCTAGTTTCTATCTTTCTTCCTGCCTCCAGTGAGAGAGAATATGAGATCTACATGCAGTGCTTCTGCAGCATCAGTGTCAGCAAGAGTCACTCATGCCTTCTTATGACACCTAAAGCATCTCATGTGTCCTAATAGATGGTCAGCACCATACTGAGACAAGCATTTCCAGCAGTGGTCAGTTCATTAGGGCAGGGACAGCATTGGCGGAGATTCCTAGCTCTGCCTTTCTGAAAAACATCCTTCTCTAATAGTATGCTCAATGCCAAATTTTTAATCCACTCTTATCAGCTCACACGGTGCTCTTACTCTCCTACTCTCCTCCTACTGCCTACACACTCAGGCAACATTGCTTGCTACAATGCCAGAGTTCAGCTGTCATGATCCCCAGCCATATCCAAATCCTGCCTCACTTACTGGCCTTGTTTTTCAAAAGCATTTTCTGAGATTATGGGTTGCAGTGGGTAGCTCTGTAAAGCAGATTAAACTAAGCATTGTAACTGGGACTGGAGACACTCAGAAACAGGAAACACAAGTACACAAACTGTAATCTGAGTTTGTTGCTATCCCTGTCTCTTTATTTCAGCCTCCCCCTCTGTTTCTGAATACATGTTGTCTTCAAAGGCACACAGAGAAGCAAACAGCAGACAAGAGCCCCAGGCAGATTGGAAGTCACAGGCTCTTTGTTAGTGCTCAGGCTATAGAAATCCCAGGTGAGTCACCCATGCTTGCAGTAGCAGGTAACCCAGCCATTGCCAATCAAGCTCACAGAGCCTTAAACACAACACTGCCAAAAAAATTCTCAGAAGCAATGCAGGTATCCCTTTGTTATTGCCTGTAGCCTTAAAAACCTGTGACAATTGAGTCCTCCACCTTTTAAAGTTTGGGAGTGGCATTACTTGAAGATACGGCATGCAGGTATTGCACTAGGTTTACAGAATGGTGTGCCAGAAACCTCCACACTGAATGATGAATGATTTATTTTATAAAATTGTTTGGGGTTTGTGGGATTTTTTTGGGGAGCGATGGGTGTTTGTTGTTGTTTTGTTTGGTTGTTGTTGGTTGGTTGGTTTGGGGGTTTTCTGTTTCTGAGTATTGGTTGGTTTGGTTTGTTTCGAGGGAAAATTCACTGAAGAATCGCACCTTTGGTTTTGATGTTTTTGGTTTTTTTTTTTTTGGTTTTTTTTTTTTGTTTTTTTGTTTTTTTTCAGACAAGTTGTGATTGGGTTATAGTGCAAGTAAAAAGCAGGAAGATTTCCAGAACTTAATCTGCAAAGCACAGAGCTCCATCAGTGAGACATAGTAATGTAGGGCATTTATCATGCTTCAACCTTACAATGACCTAATGGTGTTTCATCACCATTTGAACACAGAGAGCTATAGCTCCATTGGACTCAATTGAAGGAAGAATGCTCTAGGTCTTCATGATGAACATCACAAAAAGGATATGTTCAGGACCCAAAAAATGTTCCCACAAATCCTGAGGTGAAACCTGCTTCATCTCTGCTGAAGGTTTACCTTACGTTATTTTGCAATCAAGTTATGATGTTCTCTCACCTTCATAATGTCTTTCTTTGTTTTCCCAGACAAGATTGAAAAACATCACTAACGCAAGTTTCAGAAGGCATCTATCATCTGTCATCTGTGTTTATATATATATAGATAGATAGATAGATATACCATGTGAAAATCCCATAGTGCTCTTGAGGGAGGATAAAGAGTGCAGGGATGAACCATGGCATGAGACCAGCTACACATGGAACAGCAGGGTCTCAATCTTGTGTTGCACTCAGTGCTGTTAGGACAAGTTAATTCCCAAATTAGAGGAAGATAATCAACATAGGCAACAACATCATTATTCAGCACGACATCAATGCTATCTCAGGTGCCTGTTACTCTTGCTCCACCAGTTCAGTTGTTACCAGTATATTAGTCATCTGACCACACTGAATATCAATCTTTCACTCCTCATTACACACTCAACTACAAGCTACAGTATAGGCTTGCTGTATCCTGTAATTACAATATATAGCTGTGCTATAAAATCTATTATCTCTAGAGGTCAGACTCAGAAACAAACTAATTAATTGCACTTTCTCCCCTTCTAGGCTAAGATAAGACTTTTTTGCTGCTTTTCAGTAAAAGACTCCACTTTTTCCATAACACAAATGATTTGCCATAATAAGCAGCTTGTCAGCAAGAAACTTCATACAGGGGCAAGCAACAGGCATTTTATCATTACAGGGCACTTGATTATCAGTATTATAAAGTTATCTTTTGGCAGAGAAGTGTTGGCAGCAAACAGTCTCTTCAATCTGAAAGAGATTAGCAGTTCTGTATGAGGCCAGTGCCAAAATGATAGTCAGCCTCTCAGTGCGTGCCGTGGTGGAGTGCTGCACAGGGGACTCACCCCTCTCCATGAGTAGAGTGCTTTTCCATTGGGCATGGTGACAAGGGTAGCACTTCATGCCTTTCAAAGGCATACAAATTGAAATGCTGGGTTTAAATCAGATTACATGATTTGTCAGATGGCAAATGTTGGGATGGCCTTTGGATTGTTTGAACACAAGAGTCTGGAGAAAGCCAATATTTCAATTGCTCTGTAAATAAGGGATTCCATGCTCTGTGGAGGATAGGACTTTAAAACTGGTTCTCCAAATTCCCACTGCTTGGAGATCTATAATGTGATGCTTCTGGGAACCAGGACTG
Source organism: Loriculus beryllinus (assembly GCA_039877255.1). Taxonomy (NCBI): domain Eukaryota; kingdom Metazoa; phylum Chordata; class Aves; order Psittaciformes; family Psittacidae; genus Loriculus; species Loriculus beryllinus. The sequence goes on from JBCJKH010064207.1 coordinate 18,976, forward strand.
CAGCATGGCAGGAGAATGCATCCTGGGATAGGTCTTGCACTCATGGGTGCTCTGGTTAGACAGTGTGGATTCAGAGAACCAAAGAGACAACCCTGCCCTGGCTAACAAAGGTTCTCACTCTCCCAAGAATTATTTTTCCTTTTCTTTTCCTGTTTTCCCACAAACACTATTTCGGGAGTGTTTTGATTCCTTTTTTTCCCTTCAGCTTTTTCTCTCTTGCTCCCCTCTCTCTCATCTCTCTACTCCCCATTAGTCACTTCTGTCACCAGCTGCCATTCTTCACTACCCCTGTTGTGCACCTAGCTGTCACCCGGGATGTTTTTTGCTAAGCAGGGCAGTGATTTCACTAACACAGGGACCACCTCTCCCTGCCCCATTACAAGTCATGGCACTAATGCCAGAGCAGGGGTAGCCATGGCGTGACTGAGTTTGGATGGTGAATCTTTTTGCTATTCAAGACAGGACAGCTCTTATATCACAATGATATGAGAAGAAACAGCCATTGCCGAAGAGAGAGCTATTGTGCTGCATATGGTGCAATGTGTTGTTTTGGTGCAGTGGGTCTGGGTTACGTAGGAGTTAGGCACATGTGTATAAAACAGTGGTTCCCTTCCCTAAGTGCTCACAGTTTAAATGACTTTCATAAGCTAAGCGTGCTCAAAATCTCTGGTGAAAGCTGCCAAGCATTCAAAGAGCAAGCTGGGGAAGTCCCGCTCTCTGTAGAATGAAAGTCCCATCTCCGCGGGTGAGGAAGAAGACATGTATCACTTTCTCTCTTTTTCTCCACTGTTTTGCTGCTGGTTGTAAGCTACAAAACAAACCCAGGATTTCAGGGAACGTTCAATCTGCAGCTTGTTCTCAGCTGATCCTGTTGCAGGGAGCAAGTTCCTGGCTGATTCACGAGCAGTAAAAATAAACACAGTCTGGGGAAGGCAGGGAGGAGGGAGGGAGACTAGGGGGTACAGAGGAAAAAGAAGGAGCTACAGCAGCTGGTGTTTTCTTTGCTGGTTCTTTTCAGAGGATTTAGGCAGGTTGGAGATGTAAGTGATTAATGGAGAATGATAACACCTCACCCCCCTCCTCCTCCTGGAAGGATCACGAGTCTTTATGCACATCACCGATCTCTCAGCTTTAACCTTTCCAAGATTTACACACTCCATCCACCCTGATGCAGTGCTGTGGGGCTGACAGCACATCTGGGTGTATTAACTGTACACTCTGCGGTTTTTACTAATGCTTAGGGTTTGTTCTCAATGTTTGGAAAAGCTGCTCTCAAAGCCCTGAGACTTCCCCCATGGAGCTGACCAGACTGAAGACGATGAACTGCCATACAAACTTCAGACAGTTTAGTTTTTTCCCCCAGCCTCTTATGTAGTTGTAGTAAACAGCACAGCCAGATATTGCTGAACCCCAGTAAAACGTGCCTCCACAATGGCTCCCAGAGCATGTTTGGGAAGAACATAAAAGTAGCAGAAATCCTTTTCTCTCCTCTTCCATAGGTATGGCAACTGATTTGCCAAGTACATCTAGGGATCCCACCATTGGCTCAGGTCAAGGGTGATCCTGTACTTCTGTTTTCTGCTGCATGGTTAAGAAGTCTGCTTTCCTCTTCCTTTCATGAACTGTAAGTGTCCAGCAGAAATAGACAAACAAGGATGCATGCATAGCTTCTGCCGTATCAATGAAATGGATCATTTATCACAAAACCAGTTGCAACAGAAGTTTTGCGTTGAAACTTAAGGAACAGCATAAGACAGAAGTTAAAGAGCTTTTATTATTATTTGTCTTAACCAAGGCTGATGGATGCATAATAATAATAATGAAATTTACTGTGATGACAGTAAGGACAGAGAAGATTTACTGTAGATGAGATCAATAGAAAGGATGAATAGAATATCAGGAAAAAAATTATTACTTTGGAAATTCACAGTGCAAAAGCTCATACACGTAGGGAGCAGGAGTTCTGCTATAAAAATGAGACGCAGCATTTAAGAGAAACAGCAGTGAGGAAAGACCAAAGATCCATTACAGAGTAACCAAGCTACCAGCATGGCAGAGCCATGGAAGAGATAAATGCAGCCACAGGATGTATGAGACAAGATATTTCAGCTGATTAGAAAAGCATTACTGCCGTTGTGTAAAGCAGTATCAAAACATCACCCAGAACAACATATACAGCACTTGTCACCCATATTTACACAAAAGATAGACTAGAACAACTGATGACCAGGGAAATGAAGAGTCCATCTTAGAAGACTGTAAAAGAAACTGATTTATGTAGCAAAGAAACAACAAGAATGGATGAACAGCAATGGGAGCCTTTAAACATGTCAGAGAAGAAAATAAAAGGTAGAGAAAAAGCAATTATTTAAAGCATGACCTCAACAGAAGAACAAAGTGGTATAAAATAATGACTAGGGAACAAGCTTATACAAAAAATTTCCATTAAATTTTACAAGGGAAAAATAGAGAACAAGCTTAGGATGGAGCTTCACAAATTATTACCAGCAGTTTATTATGTAGAAGGCCCAGTCAGATCCTTTCTATCCAAAGTCCTGGTATGGACTTCATAGATTCATATGCATTAAGAACAGCATGGATGTTTACTCATGACTTAATTTTTAATGACTGGGACAAGATGCTGTGTGTTACTAGAGAAGAGAACTAAAACCTGTCAGTCATATCTGGGTCCCCGGCTGAAATCCAGACCAGGCAGAGGGTGGCTGAAGGAAAGTTTGCACTGTATCATCTCACCACTGGTTGGTAGCATCTTTGGAAGATGAACTGCTGTGCAACTCCTAATAGGCGGGTTTCTGTGTTGTGAAATCACTGCTGCCAAAAGCAGTGATGGTGGTAAGGTTTGCAGGCAATCTTTCCAGAAATGTCAAAGATAGCCTGGACAGGGAGAGCAAACAAGACAGTAGCTGGGTGCAGAAGTTGTGGAGGGCAGTGGGTAGAAACCACACGGCCATCAGCTGATGTTATGTGCCCTGAGTACAGAGAAGAATCCAGGTCCCAAGTACTTGCTCCACTTCCCCACTGAAAAGACCAGACTGAATGGCAGCTCTCTCTTACTGTCACCACAGCTGGTGGTGTCTGCCAGGATCAACCTGGGGGGCACACGCATTTACACACCCTTCCCATTGCAGGGCCATGATTTATGAGAGCATGAACTTGCAAAGGCAGACACGTAGGGCGGGTGTGGATGCCCCTCACTTCCATCTCCCAGATGCACCACCACCATTCACTCTTCTCATGGTGGAGGCTGGGGCAGGAGGAGAGGAGGCCTGGTAAAGGCTGAGCTAGTCACAAACACACTGGAGCTTCCTTCAGTTTCATGATCCAACACCAGTTTTTTGCCAAGACAAGTGCTGGCATATCCTGCAGCAAAAGGGAGGGGGAGCACAAGGGAGATGAGAGAGCAGGATTGGGAGGGAGACCAAGAGACACAACTGATTATCTTTTTTTCTACTATGCTGCTCCTGTGAGATAGGGGGAATTTATAACACACATACATACTCCACAGGGCTGTCTTTAGCTGTATATCATATTTCTAGGGGGTCAAATGTTTATGCATTTTGTCCACAAGAGTAAAAATGTGTACTTTTAATAGGGAGTGACTGATCATGAGTGAGCCAGAGTGCAATACATAAAACCAAAAGCAAGACGCTTCCCTCCTGCTGTCAGGTTAATTAAATGGTGTAGGCTCTGTGCCCCATCATGACTAGAACTGGTTTATCAGTCAAACCACAACACCTTGACTGCATTGCATTCTTACTTCCGAATAAAACCAAACCACCTTGAACAACACCTGATGAGACTTGTTTATTAGGTTTATGCTGGTTTTGAGAATTCTTATATCTTTTGATATGTAAACGCTTTCCCCGACTCAGCCTGCCCACATCACTTGTTTAACCCACAAGACACTGCAGTTCCAAGAAGCACACCACATGCGGTACAACATACATGTAAATGATGCTGTAGCCATCCTGGTGAACGCTGTCCAGAAGAGCATTCTGCAGAGAAGGCCCTGAATGCAGCTGAACTTACTGGCTATCTACAAAAAGCAGTGTAGCTTTTCTGAATAAGTTTTGAAGGAGTGATGTACTTTAATACTGAGAGGAAGAGGGGAAATGAGAAGATTACTGCAGAGCTCTTTACTTACTTCTAGAAAATGAGAAAACCCAAGCACTGTTTGGGTGCACACCGCTATGAGGCTATCACTACAGGCCACTGAACACAAGGTTATTATCCAAACAGGTTTGTATGCAGTTCCTTTTTGGGAGTTACCTCACCTTTCCAACATAGGATGAAGGAAGGATCACTGCTTCAAAACACAGACATTGCTTATGACTCATCTTTATTGAGGAAGTTTTAGGGAACAAGGTGGGATTTCTTCTGCTAAAGCCAGAAGTCCTATTAACAGCCTACTAAACACTTCTCACAGAGTAAACTAGCAACTTCTTACTGCTCCTGCTTTACTCACCAACTCTGAGGTGAAAAAAACCCAACAATTTTGTTGTTGTTTATTAACAGCCTGTCTCAGAGTTTAGGAAGATGCTTCCCATGGGACGGCAACCCTCACACAGTTGTCCTGCACACAGCAGACCCAACAAGCCTTGTAGCATTGCCCATGCTGGCTCAGGTTCATCCCTTTCTGACACCCAAGTTGCCTAGTGCTAGGCACTTGCTTTCCATGCTCAACCAGTTCAAGCTCTTACTACTCAGAACTGCAGTACCTGGGGGCTTTATGTAGCTGCCCTTAAAATAGATTCATGCGGTCTGTCTCAGCTTGGCTTCCTCCAGGCAACCTACTGCATGCTACACAAACATAAGAATTGGCCGAATTGCCAATTCAGCAAAGAGCAGGCTGAGGTGTAGGCTGTTAGATATGGAGGATTTGCAAGAGCTGAACACATGCTTGGAAGAGCACAGGCACTAAGGGAGACAAAGCCCAAACTCAGTGTTAAACTGTACCTGACTCCCATGTGTGTTTGTATAAGGCAGGCAGTTCTTGAGGACAGTGTAATGCTTGCATGTGTGTTTATACAATGCCTAGCACAACAGAGTCCTAATCCAAACCGGAGCTCTTAAGTATCACAGTAATGCAAATTGAATAACAGTAATAATATGCTTTCCCTCTGTGCTTACCAGGTCAGGCACGAGGGAAGGACCCGTGTTATCCTTGTGGGGAAGGACCAGGCCTTCCCAAGAAGCATCTTTAGGCTAACCTCAGCAAGCAAATTATGGTCCATCAGCTGAGCTGCGCTGCCTGACCTGCAATCATGTCCCCTCCCAAGAGGTGAAATATGTTAGTTTGTACCCCAGAGAAAAGTTAATATAATTTATCTTGCATTTGCCCCAGCTAAAAGCACATTTGTGCAGTTACCAGGGTTCAGCTAACACTGGTATTTTAGCAAGCCACAGCAACTTGGCTCTGTCAGGGACTATAGGCCTTTTTTTAGAAGACAGATTAAATGGAATTGGTAGAGAAAAGCTTTCTGCAGACATTTGCTGAAAGTGTTTTCCCTAGTACTTTATAAAATAGCCACTGTGAGCTGCTGTCACAAAAGTTAATGAAAATTTTAGAGCTTCTATCAACATATTTCTGACTCCAAAAGGAGGTATGTTTGATTCATTTCCATCTATTCTTTAATCCAACATTATTAGTTGGCCCATTTCCCATAGGCAGAGGGCTGTACAGTAGGTAATCCTACAGACAGAAAGCCTGTGACAGAGTTCACCTCCTGCCACAAAACTGCGTTACAGTGAATGAAAGCTAAGGAGCTGCACGTGAGCATGCATTTCACCTCCTCCAGTTACAGGAGGCAGGGAAGAGTTATTAAAATAATTAAAACATGTACATCTGCATCATCAGCTGATACCAAAACTTCACTAGAAATTTGATGAACAATACTTGACCACTCACTCAACTTGGCTGACAGTAGAAAACCACCTTCAAAAATAATACCACTGTCAGAAAAACATAATTAGATACATTATCCCCAAGTAATATAGAAAATAATATGTATAAAACAAATGTGCAGCATTCAGATAATTGCATCCAACAGATGTCTTCAGTTAGCTGTTCATGTAAGGGGGATAGCATTTGAGAAGAAGAGGCTCCAGACCCTGTACAGGATCAGCATTGTGCCTTTTAGCACTGCGAGGTTTTAAACAGAGAGGCTTAAGAAGGGAAGAAAGACTTTAATTTTGCTTATCAGTTAGAGCTTTTTGAAGGTAAATGTTGGGAAAGATGAGCGATACCAGGATAAGATTAAAAGTATGTATTTTGGTAGGACATTTGTTGGTAAGTTCTCTAGGTAAATGCACTCGGTAATGGTCTCTTTCATATTGTAACAGTATCCTCAGTAGGATTTGCTTCCTCGGCTGCTCTCGGTCCCCTCCCCCAGCACTGTGAAACGAGAAATGCGGTGTTTTTAATGACTGGAGCAGGAGGGATCTTGTTATTGTGGCTGCATCAGCCCTCCAGGACACAGTTCAGTAAAAGTTGTCATGTGGCTGAGCAGAAACGATGAATGCAGGTTTTATGAAGTTCATTCCCCAAATACAAAGGAACAGGAGAGAAAAGCTCACCACATTCGTAGCTACAGGCTGTGAGAGTACACAGTTCACAGCCTGAGCTCTACATTGATCACTGTCAAGCTCCTGGGCTGCAATGCACCTGCAAGCTCTCCCCCACTCCCTGAGCAGCAAGCCTTTACCTGCACTCCTACCTCCATTCACAGCATCCCCTCCTTTCTCATCCCTCTTTTTTTCTAGCTGAGGGCATTCAGTGCTTTAGCATCCCTCTGATACCTGACTTGTGTCAAAGGAGGACTAAACCACCCTTCTGCTTAGAGGCAAGTGGATATTCACAAGTTAATACCCCCCACACTTGTTTCTTCACAGTCCTGCTGCCCACTGCCTCCCTTACCCTGGGTATTGCATCATTTCCTGTTTGCTTCCAGCAGCAGACTCCTTTGATTTAACTCTATGCCATTATATAGGCTAATATCAAACAGGTGGAAGAGGTAAACATTAAAAAAACCAACAACACGACATGTCCTTCCTCTCCTCAATGGGCACGATGATATTGCCAGGAAATGGGTAACAGCTGCAGGTGCTTAGAAATGAACTGCATGTATAGGAACGTCTGGAGCTTGTGCGTTCAAAACACATAGGCAGATAATATTTACTGTGAATGGGTTATTTTAAATGGGTAGCGCTAACACAAAATGTCCTTGAGAAAACACCCCGTGCACACACACCTGCTGTGTGTCATCCTGCACTGACCCAGCCCCTGAAAGGAGGGCCTCAGGGCTGCCAGGCTGGCTCCTGGCGATGGTGTGGTGCAGCAGGGGGGAACCGGCCAGCACAGCCCCCAGCACACACACAGCACCACAGGGCTGGAACATGGGCCTCAACACCACGTCCTCAGCTGCGACCTTATCCTGGTATCACCCGCGTGCGTTTCTCTCTGTGGGATTTTGGGGCTCGGTTGCAAGAAGGGAGTGGAGGTACTGAGGAAAAGCAAATGCCCTCCTGCTGGGGTGGGTCTATACACAAGTCTGTGTGTACGTGTGTCTGCATGTACTGGTCCAATCTAACCATGCATCAAATGCTGGGCCTTTGGTTAGGCACTTGGCTTAATAATTTTGCTACATGTGCTGGATAATTTCATTTCTTGACATCTATGTGACAATAACTGAAGGCACTCTCTTCCCTAGGAGGAAAGCAAGCAGGGCATGGTGATCTCAAGAGTTGCTCCCTTGGCTCTACTTGTTCACTTAAGTCTAGGAAACAGTATCCCTGAGGCCATTTCACCAGCTTTCACTGGAAATCAGTTTCATTGTCAGCTGTCAATAACTCGCTCCACTCACTGCTCTCAGCTTCTCAGGAGGACATAGCAGAACCTAAGCTGGCTAAGGTTACTGGGTGATAACAGCAATTCTTAAGCCAAAGGGTATAATGGGACTTTCCCTAGACAGTGACAAGCTTTGGATTTCCTACAGAAACGGGTGACTGTGCCTGTGTCTGTTTGTGCCTGCTATTCTAGAGCCTCTCCCCCTCATCTCCTCTGCAGGTCTGGCTCCCCCGTCCCAGCCCCAACCCCAGCAGTGGTGGAGCTGAGCGGCTGTGGGCACTTGATGCTGATTAAATTCTGCTGACTGAGGAAGTTGTCAAATTCTACCCAAAGCAGAGAGCCGCCAAGGAAAAGCTGCTTTTCTTTGCTTTTGACAGCTGGAGCCATGAATTTAGCAGAGGTCTCACCTTCAGGCAAGTCAACAGCTGGGCAGGGAGCAGTCTTTCTTAAAGTGAGAGTGTGCTGTATTTTCTGGAGTTCAGTGCCAGGAGGTGAATGAGTTGAAGTGCAAGAGAACATTTATGTAAAAACCCAGGTGCAGCTGGGGGTTTTGTTGTTGTATTTTCCTTTTACTAGAGAAGGACCAAGTAACAAACAAGAAAGAGGAAATGAAAACACAGTCTTAATTCCCACTTTCGGTGTTTCTCATCTTCCATTTCCCCTGCAGTACATACAAGGAGACACAGCCCGCATCTGTACGGGAAGTTCCCATAGCCCTTTCCCTAAAAAAACCACGCACTGCGTCATAACTACTTTTATATCCATGAACTGGTCATGCGTCAGGAATCAGTGGCTCTGTTGACCAGAAATGGGGTCTGTAAGATCCTTCCCTGTTTTTAAACCTGTGTGTGCATGGGAGCCATTCGAAGGTCTTACTGCTGAGGAACTGTACACTTGCCTTTGTGACACCTGAGGGCTCAATTCAGTGGGCAGTGGATGGGAGTTCCCATGAGAAAATGCCACTGCCATAACTAAATGCCCATCACTGCAGTTATTACTGGCAGGATCATCTAGAAGACTGAGGACTGAATGGTACCGGAATATCCTTAGGCTTCACTCTCACACTATACTTGCAGTGCTTAAAAGAGGAACTTTGTCAGTGCAGTGCCAGGGTTTGTAGTACCAGATTTTCAGCCCCATGGAGCAGAAGCCAGGACCCTGAGCAGCTTCAGGCCTCCTAGGAGGCAGGGACAGACACAGCTCTGATCTAAGCGCAGTGGGAAATGTGTAGTGCACAGTTGCATGGCCACTGTCACATCACATAATTCATGTGTGTGCCATCTTAGCAGGTGCAATTGTCCAAAAGTGTGAAATGTAGCAAAGCCTTGCTGTTGCTCTTTCCTACCATGTCCCATAAAGCCACAGCTGCCTAGAGTACTCTAGTGGCTACATGCGATCTGGGGGGTACTCCCAAGCTGTCTTGTTGGAAAGACAACTTTAGGAAGAATTAGAAGTGAGTTAGATGAAAAGGAAAGTACGTACCTGTTAGTTTGCACTCAGGTGGTAAGGGACATCCTGGGCGACCCATGGTGATCTCAGAGATGTTTAGGTACAATAAACAATATTGCAATAGCTGTTTACTGCAAAATGCAGAAGCAATCCTGAAGCAGGAAGAGGAAGGCAAGGCTCTGTCTAGTGAGTGCCCTAGCCAGTAGGCATCATAGCCATAACCACTCATCTCTCTGACAAAGTGAATTCAATTTTATTTCCCTTTCCTGCTGGAAGACCTACAAGAGGAGAAATATCCCATCCCAATCTCTCCCTTGCTCATCGTAACACTTTCTAGGGAGCTGGGAAATGTGAATTTCAAGCCCTTCAGATGGCAATTACAACCATCCCTGCAGTACCTTGGAAACAGGAAATGAGAGCAGGACAGTGCTCCCCTTGGTTAGGATGGAAGAAGTCCTGGTGGATTTAACCATGTTTAAGACTGTTGCTTACTTTGTGTCATCTGTTGTTTACCCTGGGGAGACTGATGCAATTGCAAAGCAAAGATTGTCACAATCAACACTTGTTGCTTTGACCTTCAGTGTGGGGTAGAAGCCACACTTTCAGATCTATGAATGCTAAAGTGCTAGTAAGCATATGTAGATATAGATCTTTAAGAGAGCTTAAATAGGATTTTTTTGATGTTATGAGTTGAAGAAGATTTAAGTAGTAGCTGAGGTTATCAAAGTTAAAATTTAGGGTACAAGAACCAAAACTCTACCCCAGCCTTAATGCCAGTAGGCCTTCTTTGGATTTAGCCTGATCCATTCAAGCAATTTTTCCTGAAATTTTTCATCTTTACTTTAGCTTCACCAGTGTTAGGAGAAGTGGAAGCTCCTGAAGGTGACTGTGGATGTATTGTCTTGTTTATCAGACAGACAGAGTAAACATAAAAAGAAAACCAAAAAAACTTTCATAACTATTTCGCATTGATGACACAGAGGGAAGGTAAATTTCCACTTCTGCCATCATTCCAACTCGCTACCACCCTAAACTTTTGCTGAAACTTGGGCCAAATCAAAGCTTTCAAAAGTTTGTAAGTGCAAAGGCAAATCTGGAAAACCTGCAGAAGTTATATTTTAAGTAGAATTGAAAGAGGCTACTTTCTGCTCTCCTTGAAAGCAAGGAAACATGGAAATCTGGTGCCAGACTTCTTTCTTACTAGGTTTTCTGCCTAGTTTTACAGCCTCTTACTGTTCAGGTGGGGCTCAGAAAGAACAGAAACTTGCATGACTAAATATTTTTCTGAATCCCATTTTTTGATGCTTAAGGAGCATCCACCATCACCGTCTCAAGTAAGAAAGATCCTGGCTACAGTCAAAACCAGCCAAACGCATGAAATGAAACAGCACGGTTCGTTGTGAGCATTGCAGCTCAAACTGCCAGCTCTGTGATTATAGAAGAGAAACTTCACCATCAGCACATCGTGACATTTTCGGTGTGATGCGTGATGAAGTGTGGGTGGATTGCAATGCCACATGTTTTTATTTCAGTGCATTATCATCATCAGGGTTTACTGAAGCGTTGCTGTGTTTCAGCAGAACATCATTATCTCCTGCCACAGCTTCAGCTCAGCCAATCGTGCCAGGGTCACAGATATTAACTGTATTAAAAAAAAATCTGCTTTGCCTACATTTGCATCTTAATATTCCAGCAAACCATATAACTGGAAGCAATTTCATAGAACGTGATTTTAAAATGCAGTTTATGTATACATTCATACTACAGGCCTGATTCTCACTTCATGCTTTTCAGAGAAGAGAAACATGCCTTACTACTTTAGCAAATAATCATGCAGTTTCAATTTCAGACTATGATTCAGACAACAATTGTAATTAAAGAATATATTGGAAGGATCAAAAGAGTCAGTTTTCCTCCCAAAGGATAAAACTCTTCTAAAACTTACCAATTATGAATTATTCTTCTAATTCTCAGGTACTTTACAGACATAAAGAATGATCCTGCTGCAGCTTTTTATCAAGGGCACATGTAAATAACGTTATGAGCTTGTCACAAAAGATGGATCTGATTTTTAAATACTGGGGTAAATATCAACTATGCCTTCCAGTCACAAAGCTTTAAACTAACACAAATTGAAGTCTTTGGATGAAAGCTTTCCCTGACACATTGAAAATATGGGCCACACAGTGCACAAATTTAGCTTAATCTGAAAGAGAGTCCAGAATATTTAGCCTGTAGTCATTGAAGCTAGGATCTGTTAAGCACAGTTGTGTGTTCATTGTGATAATAGTTTCCCACATAGGCTGTTGCCTGGAACTGTGCTGATATTATTTTATCCACGTGAAGGACCTCTGTGTCCCTATTACCAGGAAATAGTTAATATTCTTTCCCACTGGGGCCCACATGCACCTGCACAACTGTGGTGTGTGGTTTCTTCTTGCAGCTGCATCTGTCTGTGCTGCTGCCTGCATAGAGGTTTTTAAAGTGTAAATGGAGAGCTGGTGAGGCTACTCTTCAGTGGTAATGCAGCCTCAAGGGCTGCTGCAGAAGCAGCAAAACCACTCTCCAAGTAAAGAAGCAGTTTCAGCAAAGCCTGTTTCTCAGCTGTTGGTATTATATCCCATCTCACTCTGGAAAATTCAATGCATATGATAAATCATAGAATGAATCATAGAATCATAAAATGGTTAGGGTTGTAAAGGACCTTAAGATCATCCAGTTTCGACCCCCCTGCCATGGGCAGGGACACCTCACACTAAACCATGCCTCCCAAGGCTTCGTCCAACCTGGCCTTGAACACCGCCAGG
>JBCJKH010064208.1:0-11242 GCA_039877255.1 Loriculus beryllinus
CTTGAACACTGCCAGGGATGGGGCAGCCACAGCTTCTCTGGGCACCCTGTGCCAGCGCCTCAGCACCCTCACAGAGGAGAACTTCTTCCTCATGTCTAATTCATATTTCCCCTCTGTCAGGTTAAAGCCATTCCCCCTGTTCTGTCCCTACAGGCCTTTGTAAAAAATCCCTCTCCAGCTTTGTTATTGGCCCCTATAGGCACTGACTGGAAGCTGCTCTAGGGTCTCCCTGGAGCCTTCTCTTCTCCAGGCTGAACAAGCCCAGCTCTCTCAGCCTGCCTCCATAGGAGTCTATTTGTTTAAAAAATCACAAACCAAACCAGAACAGCTCTCAAACCACCTAGAGAAAGCAAGAGACAACATAGATGTTCACTCTGCTGCAAGCAGAGCTTTCTGCATAAGTCACTTCCAAATGTTCCCATATGGAAGAACACGGATCCGACCCTCACAATCAGCAGTGGGAGGTTAAGCAGCTTGGGTGTTCCCCTCGCCCAGGGAGAAACCCATGCTTGCTGGCATGCATAACTTTAGGGTTTACCTCTCAGAGACAAAGAAGCCTTAATTAGTGTCTGCATGGGCTTGAGGGTTGTTGTTCAGGGATAAGAAGGAAATGCGATGGAGTTTTTCCTGAGCCTCTTAAAAATCTATAATGACTGAGCTGTGTGGAGCAGCAGGCTCAATAAGACATTGAAAACTAATCAGCCAGTCTATAAATAACACCATTAATCAAGCCCAGTGGGGAACACAGAGATGAAGATCCTTCCACCAGCGAAGCATGCATGCCTCAGGGATGGAGCCCAGCAGCTCTTCAGCAGCAGCCTCTGTCTATGAAGACACTTCTTATAGAATCATGGATTCAACCACATTGGAAAAGACCTTTAAGATCATCAAGTCCAACTGTTACCCCCAAGCCCACCACTAAACTTGGGGCCTCGTCTACATGGTTTTTGAACCCTTCCAGGGGTGGTGATTCCACCACTTCTCTGGGCACCCTGTTCCAATTCTTCACTCATAACATGGAACCAGCTACCTTGTGCAAAGAGGTCCTACCTTGCATCTTGACTGCCACCACTCACACCTTCTCCTTTGGGAGACTGTTCTTGTCAAGCTCGGGCTGTCCCTGGGATGGCACGGCGCGATGGCCCGCTGCACCAGCACCCAGCCAGCCGGGATGCTCCTTAAATTCAGGGCTGCGTTTTATTTCTGGATACTGCAAAGTGCCTCACAATTGCGTAGCTAAAATGTAGTTCCAGCAAGGAGTGGCCTGCAGTTGTTCTTTTTGTTATCCTGCTGTTTCTAGAGCTCGCGAGTGGGAGACAGGAAACCTAGCGCAGTCTATTTAAAACTCCTTTACCTCCCACCTGAGGTTGGCAGCCACCTCTGAAATCTTCCCTTTTCTGCAAAGTCTGTGTTTAATTATGAATTGTTATTTATACTTGCTGCTTCCACGGTGCCTTTGGTATTGAATACCACACATGTTACTGAGTGCAAAGACCCTCTGCTCAGTTTTTCCTGTATCTAAAAATATGGCCTGATAGGACTAGTTTGCCTGTTGCTGCCATCCCATGTCTCACGCCCTTCTTGAGCTGCCACAATCCCAGCAGAACTCATCCGCTGTTTTAGGGACATCCTTTGTTTCTGACTACATATGACTGACCTCCTCTGGCTGCCTTATCTCCCTCCTGTGCTGACCTCTGGTTACCTACATACTTGAAACATTTCATGCCATTTATCTTCACCTTTTGGCTCTTCTTTCTCACTTGCCTTATCCTTATTTATACACATTCCAGTACAGATTGGTTTCCTAAATCCAGCCGAGACATTAAGTGGGGGTACATGCCTCTGCCTAGCAGATCCCCCAACAATTATGCCTGAACTGGCTGTCCAATTTCAGCCAAGGTCTACAGAGATATTATTCTCAAGGAATATTCTTATAGTTATTAAATTCCATGTTTCATAAAAAATAGTTCCCTGAGCAATGGCAGTAACAGAAATCATTGCTTTCTTTGAGGAATGGCTGCAGTGTTTGTTGAGCTGCCTGGCTGTAATACTCAAAGAGGAAAGATCTTTTACACAGGGAAGCTGTACAAAATTAAACTTCTGGAGTTTTGACTACTCAGAGCATCTGTGTTCCAGCACATCAACCTTACACTTGTGTCTGCACTACCCCTCTGTACTCAGCCTTTCTGCTCAGCTGTCTGTAGTGCCAGGTACGAGACTAGGATACAGTTGCACTCATCCCCACACAGCACCTAGAACTATATTTAAAAACCATTAAAGTTTTTGTCTTTATATTTTTCAAAATGGGTGTTTTTCTATGGTTCCAACTCTTGGATTCGTGATTACTTATTTTAAGCTAACAGCAGGTTTGCTGCCACAGTAATAGAAGACCTAAGACCCAGAGGATCAACCCTCCAAATGTTAACAGTTTTAGTAATTTTTAATGTCTCATTCCTTCTAAGATCAGTGCCAGGAGTGTTATTCCTAGAAGAGAGCATGGAGCTTAACTTCTGATTTTTAAATCATTCAGGACTGACAGAAGTGTTTGTAAATGCTATCAGAATTAAAAGCTTTCCTCTAAAAATAACTACTCACACACTAACGCCTCTGAAATTGAGATTAAAACAAGGAACAACTCTTCCAAGTTTTACAGGAGGCAATTCCTGATATTTTTTTCCTTTGTCTTAAATCAGAACACAAGAGGCAACTCTCCTCAACTACAGAAACAGCAACAGCACAACACAGACACAAAAAAAAGGAGAAGTGGCAACAAAGCAGACCTCTACTCCAACAGCCCTGCGAGGAGAGAGATGAAGGAGTTAGGGATGCCAGTTTATCCTCAGGGCACCCATGTTACACAATGTCACAGGGCACCCAAGTGACATAAGGGAGCTGGGTAGCTTCACCTCTGGCTATCCCCATCCTGCGGGCTCCAGGCAAGCTCTCAGCAGCTGATGAGCAGGAATGGATTCTTCTTGTGAATGAAAACTCTGCCTTCACTACAGTCACCCATCTCTTGGCAAGCAGTAAGCCTTCTCTTTCCTGTCTCCTTGGTGTTGTTAAGGAGGAGGCTCCCCTGGGAAGGGTTGTAGAAGAGGAGATTGACTACACTCACCCCAGGCACCCACCTTGCTCTCACCAGTGGGCATGCTGCTTTGCAGGTCCTCCTGCTCCACCTCAAGTGAAAAGACTGGATTGCTTACGTATTGCTTATTTTGTTACCTCCTGTGGCTGGTCCAGAAATAGCCCATAATCCACATAGCTGTCAGGCTCTCAGAAGCTCCTTTAGCTGAAGTGGAAGTGCCCTGTGCGTCAGAGCAGAGGGCCAGGTCCTCTCCTGGACAGAGCACATGTGGGTCTTAGCTGACAGGTTTGTCAGTCTGTGCTCGTGGGGCAGCCCAAGCCACACATAGAGCCAGGACCAGCTGGAAATGAGTGGACAAAGGAATTTTCTCATCAGAAGAATTCCTCTAAATTGAACTGAAACTTCTCCCTGCAGAGTTTGGATTAAAGATTTTGCTGGGAAAAGTCTCTCCGTTCCTGGGTAAAATCTGTAGCCTGCCAACTTTAGACACTCACCTGGGCAAGAGCCAGGTTCGAGTCCACAGTCTAATAAGGTAGATAAGGAATTCAAGGCTGCTCCAGGAACAACTCAAAGCACAACAAACTCCATCCATGAAAACCCTGGAAGGACTATTTCATCCTAACGCAGAGCAAGACGGGTTTTGAAATCTCCATAAGGCCCATTGAGCACATGAATCTTGGGATGGAATTTGGTGTTCTTCCCAGAATTCTGTAGTGAGATCCAAGTCTCAAGTAGAAACAATAATATCCACATATTGGATTCAGATGGGTCAGTAATGGTCAGAGATAAAAAACACACAACCCCAAACTGCTGCTTCCTCATTGCTTGAAGACAAGGTTAAAGGCTAAAAAATGACAGAGATCTCTAGGGATAGCCAATTTTCAAGCACCCATCTCTTTGAGTCTCATGGCTCCCATGTGGTCATGCCGAGCACATGGTATCTCAGGGCAAAGAAATAGAGAGGCTGAGAAGTCACTTGGAAATAATTCAGACACAGCTTTGTTTTGAGAAGGGCTCTTCACTTAATGCAACTCTGACTTAAACAACGAGCACTGACGTCCAGGTCCACCCAGAAAAAGTCTGGAGAAAGGAGACTGCATTTTGACAGTGCAATACTGTCTAGTCCTACCCGACAGTAGTTTTTCTGGCTCTCCATTTTCTCTGCAATTGGATGGGTTTTTATCTGACCTGACCTCAATCCCTCAATCTGGCTGCGCTGTGTTTGCACAGACTCACACACGCAAGCTGCTTCAGTGCTGTACCTGTTGGCTATTCACATTCATTTGGGTTCCTCATTTCATCTGGCCAAGGGACCTTTGAGAAAATGAACTCCTTCTTTGTCTGTGAGAGAGACCTAATCCTCGTTTTGCCCTGAAGGATTACTGGGCACTTAGAAAGGCACTCACATGCACATTTTTGGTTTGTGCCAGCTGCACTTGGGTCCACAATAGGGAGTGTTCACTCTGCTCTTTAGGTATGACAATAGGCATTCCACTGAACGAAGACCTCAACCCCAGAGACTGCCACCCTTTTAAAGACACCCTAAATTGTGGGCCTTCCCCTCCTCTGCATGAGTAGTTTGGAGTGTGAAATCAGTGTGCAGGCCAGCAGCTGGGCACGCAGCCCTGAAGCCCAGAGTCTTTTCTTGTGCTGCCAAGCCGACGGTCAGAGTGTATGGTTCCCTGCCAAAAAGACCTGAACCCTAGCTGGAAAGAAGAACCTGTAGGGCTGAGAAATTAGCTTTTATCCCTACTTAATTCCTGGCTTTTTGTAATAGAAGTTTACAGTTATACTCAATTATAGCTTACTGTTTGTGCCACAGTACCACCAAGAGAGCCTGTTCAGGCACTGGAGCCCACCCTTCCTTGGCTGTACACACTGATAAATAACAAAAGGTAATTCCTGAGGCCTCTGCCTGCCCAGGAGAGATCTCACCTTCTCAGGAGGTGGGAACTGAGAGGCTCCAACTGTCTTGGTTTGTACCACTGCACGACAGTGGAGTGCAATCCTTATACCCCAACTCTACTTGTAAGTGAAACGCTTTCCTGCACCTTGTAGCCAGGGAGTTTACCCCCCTTAGAAAACAGAATAATCCTGGGAAAAATACCTTCTGCTTATGGGCTCTCTCTCTCTAAACCCCACTATTTCTTCATCATGGAGGGATTGTAGTAATTTCCCATGGAATCATTTTAATTCAAAACAAAAAGTAAAACCACGGAGAAAAGTAATTTTCATTCTATTCCACCCCATGACTAACAGGACTATCTATAGACTTGCTCTGGACTGCTACTGAAAATCTCTTTAATTTTTTTCAGAGACATCAAGTCACACCAGATGCTGTGGGATTTGCTTGGGGAATCAGAACATCACCCCTCTTCATGGACTGCTCAGGACTGGGAGGCCACGAGGAACAGCCTTTCAGACCTGACTATAAGAGATGGGGATAGACTCTTTCTGAGGTGCAGAAGTGCTCAGATCTGTTAGTCAGAGGTACCCAAAATGAAGACAATGTACTGCAGCACTCATACAAGCAGAAGGATTATTAACACAATCTGTCCCTTAAAGACCACGACTACCACACGCAGGTAAAACAATCATGCTATCTTTACATGTTCCAGGGTATACCAGTGCTGATCAAAAGTCATTCTGTATAAATTACAGCATTTATGTACAAAACAAAGCACAAGTCGGCTCTAAAGACAAGCGTAAATAAACGCCAAAATAACTGCAGCTCTTTTGAAGAAAGGCAGCTGTAAGAAGGAAGCAAAAGCCATATTCATATAAAATAAGGACTGGTTTCCATCTTAGGGTTAGAGAATTCAAATGATTCCATGGAAAAAGACTACAAGGTTTCCGTGCTGAAAAAATAGTGATGATTTTAGAGAGAGATATCCAATAAGCAGAAGGTATTTTTTCCCAGAATTATTCTTTTTACACTCACCCTTCCCAACAGTGACATTATCCAGATAGAAAAGTGCCACGCTACGGAGTGGTCTGACTGTCAGGCAAGGCATGGGACCTGGCCAAGGGGTGCAGACTGAAAGGGAAGACAAGCCCTCACCACTAACCTTTCCCAGCAGCAAGCAGGAGCTGGGGCCATACTTGATCTGCTGGTGCACTGGTTTTCCTGAGCACTTCCTAATATGTTAAAGATAAACCAAACTAAGTCAGTTCAGACCCACAATTTAAATGGTTTAAAGCTAAAAATTGAGGGAATGCTTACACGAACTGTTCCAGTGGCAGATGGATGAGATTTCTGGCAATGAGGGGCAAGCAAGGGCATTAATCATTTCCGCCAGCACAGCTGGGTCTCTCTTCCTGGCTTACCCACTTACTTTAAGGAATTAAGTCCTGAAATGTTACCCTAGTAGCTCTCCTTTGAAAACAGGGATGTTACTGATGTGCTGGAGCAGTAGCTCAGCTGTCAGCTGAAATACTCACCTAAATGGTGGGTACTGACTGAAAATCCGAGCTTCTACTCAGAAAGGGCAGAAGAAAGCCTCGTGGTCACATCTGCCAAAGGCGTGGGAGACATTCACCATCAAGTCTGCAGCTGAGCTGTCTCTCTGCTCTCTCACCTGATTATTTCACAGTATTTCCTGGTATGTCAGACTTGAACTGCAGTAACATGAGGGCTGGAATGTTCAGACCTGTATCTCCTTCATAGGTGTAGCAATGCCTAATCCCCAGAAGATGAACTGCTTCTTAGGAGCTGCTTCTCCATCCCACTTACCCACCTCTTCCTAGACAAACTCCTGAATCCCTTACTCAACACAGCATCCATTTATGTCCTCAGAACTTCATCAGAGTTGCTCAAGTGATAAATGAGTATAGACAGAGTAAGGAGATAAGGAGCTGGTCAGCTGCTCTAGAAAGCAGCACCTGCTGCATGATTTTGTACAGCATTCAGAGACCTGTAGCTCTCAGGGACTGTAGCATAGAAAAGCAAGGAGAAAAATGAGGTTACTATAGCTTTGCAATCTGGCTGATCACCTCCTTGCATATGTATTTGTAAAGAGTATAATGAGTTTGCTGCGGTTATTGTCCCCCTGCAGCAGTGATATCATAGATTTTTGTAACTCCAGCCATAAATGCAGCTACAAATCAGTTTGGGCAGTGAAGGCCGTGGACCTGAAGCCATCCAAGTTACCAGTGTCCCAAGCTCTGCCCTCTGAGCACTTTGTGACTCTTTGTGCCCAAAGCAAGGTATAGAAATGCTGTCTGCTAAGCTAATAAATCAGTATCTGTTGGTCACTCATATAAATTTTATCATCTGAAGTCTGGCAGAGATGTGAACTATCCAACAATTTGGAACAGGATGAAGACCACAGCAGTGCCAAGACCCATCAGATGAGAGACAGGTCCCTCTCACCCGGTGCTATGTTTCAGTGTGAGGGTGGAAAAGACAAGTAGGCTCCAGTCTCCTGGTTAGCACTGAAAGGAGATGGATGAGAAACTTACACTGGAGCCACAAAACCCTTCCCAGTGGCCAGCAGCTGGGTCCCTGCTATCTCTCACACATTGTCTGTCTTTGCACGGCACAGCAAGATGATGTAACTCATTTCTCCCTACATGATGAAGTCTCATGCAGCCTTAGAGATGGGATTGATAACACCACCACCACCAAATCATGAACAACTGCTAAAAGTAAAGAAGTCATGAACATTTTACTTTCAATCATAGGACTGGGGAATGCAAAAATCTCAGGCCTCTGCCTTTCTCCTGCTCAGAAGATACTACAAGCATCTCTCCTGTACACAGCCCTGTGTGGGAGCTCTCTTATGTGCCCTGTCAACAGGATAACTCTTTCCCAGCACCTTGCCTACTGTGCTTTGGTCTGACAATCCTGAGTCTACACCCAAATCATTCCTTGGGTTCAAAGCAAGATCTGCAGTTGGGACTTGGGATGTTCAAACGTTCTGCAGGGCTGGGTTAGCACCTATGGAACCTGGGGGAAGCTCACATACTCACCTGGAGGAGGTCAGGTCAAGGCCAGTGATGCTGCCCTTGAGTACCAATGGGGCGAAGCGAGTTCAGGAACAGTTAAGAGAAATCACACCACCAGATCAGCATTTGGCTTTGATTTCCAGGGAAATGCCCAATTCCTGTTGGGCTCCCCAGAACATGAAGTTGCTACTCTGTAGATAAAGAACCTTTCATAGAGCTTGGGAAACCCAGAAAACCCCACTTAGCTTAAATGCCTATCAGCTTTTAATGGGACTTTCCTCACAGGTCGCTTAAGATGTCTCAAGGAGTCTTTGTGGAGCCAGTCCCAAACACAAACTGTCATTTGAGTTAGAAGTGCCAAATTCACAGCTCGAACAGCAAACCCAAATCCTATTAAACAGCCATCAGTGTCAATATTTATTCTTCACAGATCAGGGACAAGTAGCCTAATCAATGGTGTCAGGCTGAGCCTGACAAGATGGAAGAGGAAGGGGATAGCCTTGGGGAAAGGACATGACATTAATCAGCATCACCCCTGCGAAACTCTTGACAGAACCAAGGCAGTAAAGTCATTAGCCACTTAGAAACTAAGCTCCTTTTTTGCTTCACACAGTGATAGCCAACAGTTTCCAGCCTAAAGATCTGGCATCCTTCAAACAAAGCTACAGGGCCCCACAAAATCTTTCAATCTGCCTCTCAACACACACCTCTCTGGTCTGGAGGGGCTTCCCTGCCTTAAGGGCTCTCTTCCCCAGTGCAGAGCAGCACTGTCCTGGGGTCCGGACCGCAGCGCAGCAAGCACTTGAAATTAGCAGGGAGGAAGAGAGCTCCCAGGCAGAAGATGCCAAATAAATAAAACGATAGTTTCACAAGGCAAACTCTTTGGCTGCAACACCCACTTCAAATATCACAGTTTCTCCTTTTCCTTATGGATCATTCTCGCCCTTAGGTAGAGCTATACGCTATCTCCTGGAGTGTGCAGCTGCACTCAAACCGAGGATGGGAACCAGCCCAGTTTAACTTGTTCCAGATGACACTGCTGAAGGTGCCTGTGCCAAAGCCTGGAGACAGACCCAGCATTTCCCTGCATCTCATCCCAAAAAGTTCACGTTGGGTGAAAACAGTGATGGTGCCAGGTCTTTCGACTGATGAAGCTCAGTGAGGATGTTTGCATTTATATATGCCCCTCGCTTGAGATACAGGCAAAATTTGGGGTTTGTTGATGGGCTGGTGCTAGACCTCGTTTTAGCCCTGCGTTTTCTTGTTTCTCTTTAATGTTTGCTACTCTGATCCTTATCCTCTGCACATGGGATCTAACAATCTGCCTGGAACGGTCAGGACTAACATATAACCTTAAAAACAAATTGTTGGGAAATCCACTTAAAAAGTACTTGTGAGCTGTGCAACAAGATGGTTCCCTTCTCCCTGCCTAGATGGGAAAACCAATACTAAGATAAATACACTTCAGGCTTGATCTTTCCACCAGGGCTATAGCTTAGTTTTTAGAGCTATGCCTTGCAGCACATATTTGCTTCCATCTATCCAGGGAAACTCCAGCTGCCGTGGCACAAGGAGGATGCAGCCATCTTGCATGGGGGGCCCAGTCCCCACTGTAGCTGTAATGTGCACTGGCCATCAGTTATCATCACGTACTTTACTTAAATTAGTCTGAAATGAAGACTGTCTCCAGCCTGGAGCCTCTTTGTAACTGCAAAGGAATCTGTGCCCTCTGCAACACACGAGACAGGATCAGGTCACCGCTGGAGAGCACTTGACCTGGCTATTTTTATTGTCTGCCTGAATACTTTTCTTCAAGGCTGTTTTAAGTTGCTGAAAGAATAGCAAAGATGAGATTTTTGTTTTTACAAGACAGATCCACTGATAATCCCTAGGAACTGTGTCCATTTAACATTTGTACAATTCTCAAATCTTTGCCCCTGTTGCCAGGATGCTGAAGGCATTCCGAAGTCCCAACATGATGAAATCTAACCAGGGTGAAGTGGGCTGGTTTCATTTTCATCAGATTCCTCTTTCAAAGGCACAGATTTATGCTTCTGATCCTTCTCCTTACCACCAGAGCTAAGCCAATACAGCAGTCACTGCTACATCAAAAATACCCAACCCTCTTCCATCAAGAACAACTCCGGATTGAAATCCTCCCTCTTTTTTAAACCCAAAGGACAGTGCCACTAATTCAAGCACTGGTACAACTAGAATGTAAAGGATTAGGGAAGTGACTCTCATCTGAATACGGGCAAGCATGCATCGCATCATGAATAACCAAGCTCTTCAGCCAAGTTAAACTTAGTAACAACCCCCTTAAGCCATCACTTTCAAACACGTGCAGGGCCTTTTCTTATGTGACTCTTCTTTCCGCTTGGGTATCACAAAGGAGTGAATCATCTATTTTCAACACTGCACTTGAAAAGGAAAATGCTTGTTAGTGTGCAAAGGGACATCGTGCATCCTTCTCGGTCTCCTCCATAACACGGATGACCCTTGGAAGCATCCCTGTGCGTCACAAGAGAGAGACAGCCGAGTGACAGGAGAAGGATGACCCACTCTCTGCTTGATTGCCACTGCCAAGATGAGGCACAGTGTCATCCCAGCAGCTGTTGGGCAGTGGGAGCCTGTGAAATCCTGCCTTTGGAGTGTCTAAAACGGGTACAAGAATTAGGGAAACACAGTCATTTTCTCTGCCCTGGTTGACAGCAGTTAAGCCAGGCTCTAAGTAATGTTCATTCAGGGCAACAGGCTTTATCCCCGCTCTGCAACTTGCTCCTGTGTCCGGTGCTATAAAGGTAGTCTTTGTGTGGTGAGACTCAAGACTCTAACTCTGCTCTTGCAAGAACCCAGAGCATAAATAAGCTTCCACTTGGGGATATTCATGAATAAGTGTTTGTAAAGGGCAATTAGTGCATAATTCCAACTGTCTGACCCATCATAGATTTGGGACTAGGTCTGCAGGTAGCAAAAACCAGCTTCATTCCATTTCCACATTGACAACCGGTTTTTCCTTACCAGTGACTTGAGCATATGATACACTGGGTAGTGTGGCTACAGTGAGCCTGATGCTACTGCCCATAAGCTGATCTCTACTTCCACATCCATTAAAGTCAGCTTGGCACTGCAAGCACCAAGAATTCATCACAGTAGTTCTGCTGAAACCCATGCCAGGGGCCAAATCAACCTACCCCAGATTTAAAATTG
>JBCJKH010064209.1:0-10162 GCA_039877255.1 Loriculus beryllinus
CCTGCTTATGGCAGGGGGGTTGGAACTAGATGATCTTAAGGTCCTTTCCAACCCTAACTGTTCTATGATTCTATGATACTGTCTCCCAAGCAGCAGCCGGTAGTGCTGATTTTCTGGGAATGGTAAGTGGTGTCAGAGCAGAAGAAATCTGTTTTCTGAAGATTACCAAACAGGGAGTTTTGCAGCAGGGATATGTTTTGGATATGTATATCACCAGGACTGAAGAAACCTGTATTCTTTGTTTTGTGGCACAGTGTGGGATTCAGATGAAACTGGCAATTGTTTATGCCATTGACATTGGTACAACATGCAGGGTTTGGGCAAGGAGCACTCTTGACTTTTTCTTTTTGCATCTGTATTTTTTCTGAAGTTGTAGAATATGCAGTCCATTTGCACACGGGAGACTTGAAGAAAGCGGATGCAACTGGTGAGGCATATCTTTGTATGCAAGGAGAAAAAAGCAACTCGGGGAAACGGTGGCTTAACTCGAGAAACAGCGTGATCACTTTTGCTAGAGGGCAGGTAAAACAATGAGAAAAAAAGTATCTGAATCTCTGAGTGTTTTTTTGGTAAACCTTTTGTTTCCATAGAGCCTTTCATGGACAGAATATCAAAAATACCAAGGTTTTATGTTCCATATAGACATAATTTTCTTTTTTAACTAAGAGGTGATTGTCTCCATAGCTAACGTGTTGCTTTTAAGCATCATCAGCATTGTGCAACAGTGAAAGAGTTAAGTTAATGTAATAATTTTGAGTTGGACTAAATATACAGTAAAGTTCTGTTTTAATATTCCAGAGTTTTAAGGCCAGGGACGTATCAGGGTTTTATAAAAGTACTGTTAATATTTCTCTACGATATCTTGCCTTTTGACCTACTTTAGAGCATGACTTTTTCTTGTTAACTTTCCTGAATAGTTATGTCAGTGTTCCATGCAGAAGTTTTTGGTTTTTTGTTTTGGGTTTTTTTTTCGTGTTTCAAGTCTTGCACTCATTTTAACTTTTGAACATCGCAAATATATTCTTGTTTTTTGAGGCTTAAAGAGCTTTTCCTAGAAGAGTAATTCCTGGAGTAGCTATTGCCATAAGAAAAAAGTACTAAAACAAATTTCAGTTCAGAGGAAATACTATTTCATGTCAAAAGGCGTTGTCTTCCTTATACTTTACCAGACCTTACTGTTCGCTCTGAGTTTAGGTTTGGAAGACTTTTTATTTTAAAGGAATCATAAAATCATAGCAAAGTATATAGGAATCTTCTTTTGGGAAGAGTAGGAGACAGCCTGCTTTTCATTGTTGACAGCCAACCCAGACTGGTTTGTTCTGATGTAGAATTCTAGAAAAATCTGCTTGAATATGCTTCATTTATTCTATAACCATGCCTCTGTTTATTTTATTTGCTTTTCTTTTCACTTCTAAAGGTTCTAGAAGACACAATGATTTTTATATGAAAATCAAACTAAATCTTTGTTATTCATTATGTCTTCTGTAGTCCTGTATTTTTTTTCTCTATTATGGAAGAGAATATGCATGTCCAGTGTCACATTTGTCAAGAACAGACTTCACAAAATAATGACAGAATAGTAGCACTTGTGGCTTTAAAGAGTAATGTAGAAAATTTTATAGATTGATCTTTTTGGTGACTATATAAAACATAGTATATCTTAAAGATAAGAAAATAAAGACTTTATTTTGCAAAAATGTATGTTAAATTGTATTTAAGAATAAAGCTTGTAGAGAAAAGAAGAGAAGGCTGCTTCTATGATTCTATATGATTCTATATGATTCTATGATTCTACAAAAAATATGGTTACAATATAATTGACTTCTGTTAATACTTTCTCCAGTGGAAATATAACTCATCTGCAAATTCACAAGGACTTTTTTTGTATAATCCAGATTTTGTGTCAGTTTTTTAGCTAAATCCTTCATCTGAACCTCAAAGGACTTTTCTATATCCTGGGCTATAGCACGTTAATCTTCTTCTTATTGATAAAATTTTGTGTAGCAACTGTTTGGATGTTCATTCTTTCAGTTTTCTTTGCTTCAACTGGGCCTCAAATGCCTAATTCTCTGCTTCTAGTCTTTGTTCTTTTTTTTCTAGCTGACTCTTGTAGTCAATATCGTTTTTACTGGTAGCATGATATTTTTCTGTATGTGATTGTACTTTGAAGCAACTATGGAAAACTATGCAAGAGGGTTTTTTGTTTGTTTTCAAAGCCCCAGTGAGTCTGCAACTTTTGTCTTCAAGTTGCATTTTTGATTTAGCCTTTCCAAGACAAATTCTTTTGTCTGCAACAAGATAGCTTATAAAATCACAAGGAATAAAACAGTCTTACTTGTGGAGATTTTATTCTGCAGATGGTTTCCCAAAAAAATAGATGAACCCATTCATGAATAGTAGGTTTCAAAATCTCATTTCTTCAGATCCAGTTCAAAAAGGCTAACAAATGCACACATTAAACAATGGGTGTTCTCAGTGTCAGTACGCATACTTATGTGAGCTTTCCCATTGATTATAAAGGAAGATGAGCACACAAAGAAGACAAACATGCATATGGAAGAATATGAATATGCTACAAAGATTTCCATTAGAGAAAAAAAGGAACATTCCCTGAGGTCTATTCATCATTCAAGTCTGCTGTATGGGGAAAAATTGACCTCTTATAGAGTTAGCTTAAATGAAAAATCCTCGTTCCAATAGCACAGTGATTAAAATCTTTCCAGCTACTGTTCCCCTCATTCCCATTTACCTGCCTAATTCCACTAAATTAACCGTGAATTTTAGTGAACATTAAATTGTTTCAGATTTTCAGAATTATTAGACCCTTACTCTTCGTCAGTTTCATTGGGAGTTAGGTTCTGGATCAAAAGTTTCAACGCAAGGAGTAATTGATCTGATTTGGCTATTTCAGCCCATGAAGGTACTAGAAATGAGCTCTTTATTGCTAGTGTGGGTATCTGATGTTTCCAAAATTACTTCCTATTAAATATAGCAGCATTTTGAAATTCATAATTCATAATATTAAATGGATTAGAAAATATCAGCTATAGCATGTAATGTTTAATTATGAAACTCAAAGTCAATGGAATGGCATAAATGAGATAAATTTGCTTCCATTGAGATACAAAACAATGACCAGACACACAAGGCTAAACTGATAAATATTCAAATAGAGTGTTATGGTTCAAGCCCAGCTGGCAACTAAGTGCTACCCAGGTGCTCACTAACTTCCCCCCTCCACAGTGGGATGGAGAAGAGAATTAGAAAACAAGTGAAAACCCATGAGTTAAGAATGGTTTAATAATTGAAATAAAAGTAAATTATACTAATATTATAATAATAATAATTATAGGAAATAGAGAGAGGAAGGCATAATTTCTGCATCAGGTGTCTTGTCTGCGCTCCCTCCTGGCTTCTTGTGCCCCTCCTTACTGACAGAGCATGAGAGACTAAAAAGTCCTTGACTTAGAGTAAGAAGTACTTAGCAACAACTAAAACACCGGTGTGCTATCAGCATTGTTTCCAGACTGAAGCCAAAACAGCACTGCACCAGCTACTAGGAAGAAAATTAACTCTATCCCAACTGAAGCCAGGAAAAGCAGATACATATTAAGTTTAACTAAAATATAATTTTGATTATTTTCATATTGCAGGTAGATATTTTCAAAATCAGAGCAGTAAATCTCGGCAAGCTGAACCAAGTTCTTGTTGGATTTAAGAGTCTAAAAAAAGGTCAGCAATGTTTTTCAGTTAATGTATGGTAATAATAATGTAGATTACGAGACTTAAGAGATCCTAGAGCTTCAGAAATGTCTTAAATTTAAGATTAAAAATCACGAGTGTTTTTTTAGAAGTCCTAGAAAATCTGAAGTTTATCTCTATTTTCTGCTGTTCATTATTTCTGTTGAATTATACGCATCAAGTATCCAGCTGGGTTTTACTAAAACATGTAAAGGATTCTTAGGAAATGTAACGATATAAAATTATATGTGAAACTTTTCCTCTTGAAAGTTACTATATATTTATGACTAGAGTCAACAAAGTTTTTGTTTTTCAGGAAGCAATATGGCAACATCCTTTTGCAATTTTTGACATTTTTTTCATCCTCTTTATTTTTAGATGATGGCCATTTTAATTTTAAAAGATTTTTTGTAGGATTCAATGCTTCTAGGTAAAGATAAGAGAAAGAATGGCAGTGAAGCATGGAAGAAATGGTCTCATAGCTTGTTTTTTTCTTCTAACACATGAGAAATATATTCTTTTTAAGGGATTGTTCATACATGAGGTTGAGTGACAGATAAAAAGGCTGCACTTCCTGCAGTATTTTTTCTTGTCTTCCTTCTGACTCCACAGCAGCTACTGGAATTAAAGAAAATTGCTCACTTGTTCAAAATAAAAAGCAACAGCAAAGAGCATCATGAATCAATATTTTCTTTAATACTTTGGCTACAATTTTGGCCTATTGTTTTTTTAAAAGCAACAGAGCAGAGATTCTGCAGATATCCTACTTCTGCAGATAATGTAGATGATTGAAAACGATAAGATTGTTCCAAAGCATAATAAGCTGAGTCTCTTGTTCTTTTATCTTTATCAATAAAACAAGACTATAAGATGACTCTGTAGATTAAAATCAGAAAAACTGATTTGGAGAGTATTTCCCATGTATTTCCTAGATGGAAACTTTAAAATGAATGGCAAATTTTTCATTGACTTCTCCAAGGCTTGGAGTATAACCAAGTTTACCAAGACTCAAAGAGATCTGAGTTTTCAAATGCTTTGTTTGCAGATAACCAAAACAACTGTCTCAATCAAGAGGAAACGTTCAGCTGTGCTTATCTGACAGCATAGAACCACACCAGAAAGAAAGTTTTCTGTTGAGTGGATTTTCTGATCCTTTTTCCTTTAGGACGTTGATAATAAAATTTCCTATGGGGGACTTGTATCTAGGCTTCTCACACAGAAATCCTTCCATCCATTGGGACAATAATAGGTCATTAAATCAAATTTATCCCTATGTTTAATTTCACAAGATCTGTAAAAACTTTAAGATTTCATGTTGTCTAATATTTTGGAGTGTAGGGTAACAAAGAAAAACACATATACACACAGCCAATATATTTTCAAGAGTCTTATTTCTACAAGAAGTTTGACAAAAGAAAACATTTTATTGATTTTCTAAAGATAGAAACTTCTGACTGCATACACAGAACATTTTGTTGCTTAAAAGTTATTAATTAATAATGCCTTGTTTATTTTCAATCAGATGAGTGGTTCCTGGAAAAAATTGTTATAAAAGAAGTGTTCTACCCTTTTTCTGCACATATTTTTGTTCACAATGACTGGATAAACAAATGCTCCAAGAAAGATTTTGTAGAAGTGGCAATTCCACTCAAAGGTAATACCAGCAGAAATGTCCTTCTTTTGCATGAATCACTACTGCATAGCAGAACAGGCCAGAACCAGTGCAAGGCTACTTCTCAATGTATGTAGAATTGAGCATTAGTACGCCAGTGGTGATGGGCAGGGGCCTGGACCAAGGTGAATCATGCCTTCTGTAAACAAAGAGGAAGAAATTATGCCTGAGATGCAGATTATGGAAATGAATTATGGTACTGAAAGAGCCTCCTCTGGCAGCATGTATCCCATCCTTAGAATAATACAGAGGAGATAGACATGGCTTGTGCACGAGTGTGACATGGGTCCATGAAGCAGCTGGCTTGGTTTTCTACACCTCTATTGGGCTAAAATAAGTAATGAGGAGTTTGCAGGTTTTTTGCCTGACTTGCCTGTGCTAGATCCAGCACTACCAGGCAATGTAATCTTGTATCTTTTGGGTTATATTGCCTTATGACGTAGACATGGATCTGAATGTGTGTCTGTTTTCATTGCAGAAACATCTGTCGCACCTCTTATAAAAAATTTTGATACTAAAAGCAGGGGACGATGGCAAGCATGGGTGCATTGCACACAACTACCTGAAAATGTTCCTGATATTCAAGTTGTTGTATTTGGAAGAAAAGGGAAATCTGCTGCACAGAAAGTTCAGAATCTGAATGATAGTCCATTTTTGGTCAGTTTCTTTTTTATTTCACACAAATCTCATGAAACAGTTTCAATAAGAGTTGTAGTCAATGTGCGTGAGGTTGTGTGGAATTGTTTTTTGTTTGTCAAAGTTAATGTTTATACCTCCATGTCTTAAATAAACAGCGCTTGGAGAGCTCAGATGTGGGCTAGTACATATCACTTACAAAAGCTCTCTTGAGCAAATGCCAACTTTGACATGGAAAGCCTCATTAACTTTGAATTAAGACTAGTAGTCCTCAACAGTAAGGCAATAAATAACAGATCTATTCCACACTTCCTTTATGTTCTGCTTCTCAGATCTCAACTAATCCATTTTCAGTGCTTAGAAGCTGTCCCTCTTTACAATGCGCTTGGGCCTGGGCAAATATCTGTTTGTAGTTTGCACGTGAAATTCATGACAGCTTCTGGACAGGTGCGTGAACCTGGGTCACGATTTCAAAAGGTTTTTATTCTTAAACATGGAAAAAAAAGTCACCATCCAGCTTCTTCAGAAAGACAGTATGAACATCTCTTGCTCAACTGCTGCAAGATGAAAAGCTACAAGCAGAAGTGTATGATACAACTTGTGGAAACCAGCCATCCTTTCTTTTGATCACTAACTGAAACAGAACCAATAGCCAGGGCTAAAAATCATCCTGTGTTCAAAATTTCAGTTCAAGTTTGAGAATAAAGATGTGATGGAGAGGAGATAAATAGGAAAGTGACAGAAAAGAATAGTAATGTGATTCTGTTTGGAAATACAGAATCAGTCATACATTTCCTTGCTTCTCATATGTTGGCCTAGTCTCTGCAGCCAATTCTCTCAGTTAATAATAAACATAAATTATGATACAAATGGGAGTTCAAATTAACTTGCAATCTTAATGGGACTTCCCCACTCTAACATTAATGTCCTTGACTAGTGTTTTTACTTTGTCTTTTTACCTCAGCTTAAAGTGTGTCATGCAGATTCATATATACAACTTATTTTTTTCCTTTATTTTTCTAACAGTTGACTGTTGGTGATATTGGAGATATAATAAAAGTTTCCTTTGTGTTATCTGGTGCGTGCTTGGAAAGAGGAATTAAACTTCATAAGGTATGCTAAATACACTACATATAAACTTGCAATATTCTTAATACCAGTAAATATTCTTGAGAGACAATTGTTAGTTTTGCAGCACACTAACAAAGAATCTTTTGGCTCATTTACCTGTTATCTTACAGATGATTGCTGACAGTTTCCAGATCTCTTTGTGGGCAGATCTACCTTGTTTGCATCTGCTGAAGTGCATATAGCTGTGCCTATTTACTGATGTGCAGATCCCTTCTGCATAGCTCATCATGACATGGAAGACAATATTTTCTGCTGATGTTAAGAAATGTTAATCCCTGCATGGAAATACCTGCAGTCTTCTGACACAGAGCAACCTGCTTGTGGAAACCAATTAAGCTGATCCTTTAGTATTTATTCATGGCAACACAGTCATCAGTGGGCCTTAAACATCTGATTGTAGTTTAATATAAACTTAGGCTCTCATAAAAAGGGTTGGAGAAATGAATTAATGCTGTCAATCTTTGTAATTCAACTAGATTTTAAATGTCTACCTTTCCCCAGTGTAGGTAGAAAGACTGAATATAAGGTGGGCCTGATAATACTTGGGCTTTGGGGAACTACTTAAACTTGAAGGTTAATGCAAAGAAAAACTCTGTCAGTGAGCTCTGCCTATAGGTAAGAGCCAAAAAGCACTGTGGACATAGCAATGAATTATTCAAAAATCAGTATAAGAGTGTTCTTCTGAACTGGGCCACACAGTAGCTTAGGCCTATTATGGATTTAAAAGATCAAAGGGTAATTCTCTAAATGAATAAACAATCCTGAAACCGTTCCAACGGCAAATGCTAGAGACAGTCTAAAATTTGAATGGGCTTATGGTACTCAAAAGAAAGTTAAGTCTGGGTTTATGAGCTCTAAGAATTGAAGAGAAGTTTATGTATTTTCTCCCCATATGTGTTCTTTATCAGCTAATTTTGTAGTCTCAGATTAGACTACAAGTACGGAAAGAACAGGTAATAAAAATTAATGTTTTGTTTTAAATACGCATCTTCAGGCCATTTGACAAAGCATCCAACATGCTGACACTACTCTTGATATATCCATTGAGTGATTATGTAATATATGATTTCAGACTCAGGAACTGGTGACTCAAAATGAGTCAGAAAATTCATAAATATAATAGTTTGCTTTCTGCTTTCTTTTCAGAGATAACCCTCTGCAAATGGCTAAGTGAATTTATTTTATGCTTGTACATACTTTAAAAGTTATTTAATAATTGTTGCAATCTACAAGAAGTCAGTAGGTTGCTATAGACCTATGTAGTCTCTTCTACTGGTGCACTTACAACCCACAACAACATAAGCCACAATAACATATACTGCTTGTGCCAGCAATATGCTTATAACATCTATTACTCATTTATTAGCCTGTTTATACATTATTTATACATGGAAGCAAAATCTAAAATGTAACAAGTTGGTTTTGCTTTAATAGGACACTTATAGTGCAGTAAAAAATAAAAGAGATGATGTATAGAAATAGAAAGACTACAAGAGGCAGAGAGTATGTGTAAGCTCACTATGAATCAGTGGTCAAAGCCAGCCTCAATTGAAAAGAGTTCCGTTCCTTGCCTTCTCCTTAGGTGAAAGAGGTAATAAGTTTCAGAAATTTCAAAAAAATACAGATTACAGATGAAACTGCAAAGGCTAAAAGGGAAATAAAATCCCTACATTCCTTTTGCCGCTCCCCATTTTCTCTATTTTGGCAATTACAGCAACTTCAGAGTACTGAAGTTTTTCCTGTTGATCTCCTATGGTTTTCTGCATGCTTCTGTAGAAAATAATGTAACCTTAGCTAAATTTATGTCTGTAACTCTCAAAGATTTGTGTACCATAGAATGAGTTTCTTTTTCTTGCTTAAAAATAGAGTTTCTGGCCTTTTCCAAGATAAAATACAAAATAATTTTCACTTTCATATAGAATATAGAAACATTAAATGATTTGGAGATGATATTCACATTTAGATGCTATCTTACAACTAACAAGAGTTTGTCAGGCACATTTTATTTTAAAACCAAAGTCTGCATAAATTTGCACATCATTTTTATAAGTCCAGTTTCTACAGGTCATCTGCCTGCATATGCATGTAAACCTTAGCCCAATTTTAATGCAGATAGGAATTTGTGATACTTGCTGATATTTAGGTAAGGAAGTTTATATTGATGTTAGGGAGGATATTTTTGTATGAGAAGATGTTAGACATTTAGTGTGAGAAAATTCAGTTACTGGAAGTGAAAAAATGGGTAAAAACTGGCTATAATTTTAGTTGAATTTAATACTATCTAAAGAAAAACACTGTTTATTCAGCAATTAATGGTTTAATTCTGAAAATGGTCATGGGGAAATTTTTACTTTCATCTGAAAGCCTTGTGCCTGATCTTGTGACCCCCTGGGCACAAAGCATGAGCAGCAATGGAGAATGCTCAATCATTGCATTTCTAGGAAATCAAAGACAAGATAGTCTGTCAAAATTTCAACAGTGAAACTGTCAAATTCCTAATAATTTCAATTACGTAGTTCAGTTATATAAATATTTATGCATTTCAGAGCTTGCATGTGAAGTTTATGTAAGCAAATCTGTACCCAGGAATTCCAAAAAGTGGTATGTGTTTCCTCTGCAATGAGACACAGACTTTTGTTCCTGGCACTAGTGTTAGTAGTAGTAATAAGTTATCACAGTAATTTTGGAGTCCCTGCTTAAGAATTTCAGTTAATTAATGTCTTGATGAAATTAAGGTTTTGTTTCAATTTGATTTCTTTTTAATATCTTGGGTACAATATTCCTACACAAGGAGATTCTAAAGGCTGAAGAAGTCATTTCTGCACGCTTGTAGTCATTAGCATGTGTCAGGTTCAATCCTGCATGTAGTAGTTATCAGAAATGTTTCTGCATATGCTTGATAGTTTGTTATTCTGTATTTTATAACCTGATCTAGTATAAAGTTCACAACCTGAGCTGCCCTCTGGTGAATCTGATCCTCAC
>JBCJKH010064209.1:11877-27826 GCA_039877255.1 Loriculus beryllinus
CGTTAGGGTTGGAAAGGACCTTAAGATCATCTAGTTCCAACCCCCCTGCCATAAGCAGGGACACCTCACACTAAACCTTGCCTCCCAAGGCTTCGTCCAACCTGATATCTGTATGAATAGCTGAGATATTTCTCCTGAACGTATTAATTAATATTGGCCGTAATTATAAAAATGTGAGACTAAAACAGAATTCAGCTGATTCAGAACAAAAAAGAACATTTCACCTGTTAAATCTGTGCTTTTTTCTTTGGTGAAATGTTGTTATGACCTTTCAATCCTACAAGAATTCAAAGCTTTTGACAAAGCCTGATAAAATTGGTGTGATTCTTTCTTTCAGTTGATTTCAGTGACCAGTGGATAAGTCTCTAGTACATTTTCTTTTTCTGTAATGTAAACATGGATCATTGCATTGATTCATAAAGGTCATTTACTTTCTAATGCTATACTTTGCTATTGTGAGGTAGCTAGCAATCTATATGAAACTCAGGCAGAACATCAATGTCAATTACTATAACTTCATTCCTTGGTCTTGAAATTAATCGTTTACCTAAAATAAATTGATTTATAATGTTTGGCAATTACATTGCTAAGTAGTCTGATTTCATAATGTCTTTTGTCACTGATTTTTCATGACAGAAGTTCTTTACTTGATCAGTGTTCATACGGGAACATTGCCTGCATCAGGGACTGATGCAGATGTATTTATTACAGTATTTGGAGAACAGGGAGACTCCTGCAAAAGGAGACTAAGACAGTCGAATTTTGAAAGTGGACAGGTTAGTATTGCTTTATTTTCCTTGCATCTTTGCTTAATGTGTTTTATTTTATTACTTTCTTCCAACTCCGTATTTCTTTTCAATTATCAAATATAATCATTGATGTCACACCATGGTAACCTGTGGAAAAGATGTGTTGCTTACAAAGTATAGACATTTTGCCTGAATTTGAATTATGATTTAGGAATATTTCAAGTACCAGTAAATTTAAAACACACAAGCTATCAATAACTGTTCCTAGAAACTGTAATTGAACCTAATGATACATAAAATTCCATGGCTTAATTTTCAGTTGTGAAGCTGGTATAGAAATATCAGTGCTATTTCCTGTGGCTGCTCCTTTAAGATCCATTTTTTTAAAAGATCTGTCTAGATACAATTGAAAGACAGATTTTAAATGTGTCAGTTAGTATATGCTAGTTAATCCATTTAAATAAAGAATTGCAAATAGGTAAAGCTGCTTTTAAACATACTGTGACTGCTCAAGATAAATACTAGGAGAGATTTTCTGGTCAACCTTTGATAATTAGCAAATTAATGTTTATATCTACACAACACATTGGCACATACCCTGGACTCTGGCCAGATATGATTAGGTAGGATTTAAAGAGACCTTTCAATTGCTCAATTGATCCTGTACAATAAAGTAGATCCTCTATACTTATTGCATACAATTTATTCAGATCTCACATGGCTGAGATGCCATAGCTTTCCTAGCAACCTCTCCCATGGCTTTTCTAGCCTGGCCATTAAACTGTTCTTCTATAATTATCTTTATAATGTCAAAATATTTTCTTGAGTTTAGAAACACAGAAACTAGCCGTGTCATCTTTTTGTTCCATAGTCATTAATATGTTCTCTTCCACGAATTTGTGTAAACTCTTTTTAAACATGCAATGAGCACCCACAGTCTCCTCCGGTAGTATGGACTGTACTTGATCAGCAACCTCTGTAAAACTTGCACATATTACTTTCATCTGCTTTCCCCGCTTTTACTGGAAGAAACAGTGAATGTTTTTTCCTTCTCTTTGCTGTTCTTTCTTTTATAGACCTCTATCCTCTGTGCACTTCTTTTGTTGCTGGATTGTTCATTGTTCCTTGTCTAGAAAAACGTCTCTTTAATCATTCCTCTTACACTTTCCTGTAGCTTTTTCTGATTCTTCAGTAATACATTCGCAACCTCTTAGAAACTTTGCCATCACCTCCTCTGGTTCTCTTCTTAGTTCTTTTTCAGAATTCTATTAGCTTAGCTCTAGCTACCATCTTCAGACAGCTGTTGCTCTAAATGGGCTGTGTGATATAGTATATAAAGTACTTAGATGCAGGACACCTACATTAATTTCTAAGCTCAGTCACTGGTTTACTTGATGACCAGAAAATATCATTTTACCTTCCTTGTGTTCTTCATTTCCCACCATAAAATGAAGATAACCTACAGTTTAGGCAAAAATGAAAGCATATATATTTCAATTTAGTTTACTTCCCTTTTCATTAAATACTAAGGAAAATGAAATACTTCTTTTAAAAATATACTTAATGTCTCCTTTCCATGGCAATAGCATAGTGCTAAATTAATAATAGTATTGTCCTAGTACCTACTGAAATTACTATTCATTGGGAGATATATTATGATTTGGCCATAGTCTTCCCACTCAAAGTATTTAGGCACGTTTTTTGTAGAATCATAGCATGGTATGGGTTGAAAGGGACCTTAGAGATCACCTAGTTCAACCCCTCTGCCACAGGCAGGGCCACCTTCCACAAGACCAGGTTGCTCACATCCAGCCTGGCCTTGAACACTATCAGGGATAGGGCAACTGCTCCTTCTCTGGGAAACCCATTTCAGTGTCTCACCACGCTCACAGTGAAGAATTTTTTCCTAATATCTAATCTAAATCTACCCTTTTCTTATAGTCTCTTTCAGATGTCATTTTTTGCAGAATCCTGCTGCCTTAGTTCAAACTGTGCTATTAAAAGATTGGAAGAGGTTTGTGATGTTGATTGCCTGGATGATATTATTAAAAATTCAGGTTAATTCTTGGCATTTTTGAGGGCATAAGTTTATAGGCAATTAGGAGAGTTACTAAAAGACATACAAGTACATAGTTTGTGACATAACCTGGAAAAGAGTCTAAAAAGAAATAATTTACATGGCACTTTCAAGCTGGACTTCAATACAGAGGCAATGACACAGCTCTCAACGTTAAAGAAATCAGAGCCACTACACTAAGCAATAGAGTGCTGAGTTTCTTTGAAGCATATTCTTTTTTTCAGGTGAGCTATTTTTGTACTGTGGACAGCGAAAGATTTCTTCAGCTTAGATATTGTATGGGTTTTTTTCATTGTGCAGTAGTTTTTGGGAGAGTTGTGCAGTAAGATGGCAAGATGTTCTGATGGCACTGAGTTATTTAAGCTAATAAATATGGAAGTTGTTGGCAGAGATTGCAGAAGGACCTCATGCAGAGTGACGGGGTAATAAAACATCAGATGAAATTCATTGTAGCTAAATGAAAAGCAGTGGCTATAATGGGGAAAACCCTTGAATTTGCTGCAAAATGATGGCTGTGAAATAGGAAAGTTACCTTAACATTAGGATAGCTCTGTAATTCTGTCAGTCCAGTACTCAGTACAGGTAAAACAAAGGGAAAACAAAATGGATCTAATATTTAGGAATTATTAGAAAAATGAAAAAAACCTAACCACCCTGAAGTACAAAATACAGTCACGCCTCCAAGTAAGTTCTCTGGTGCGAATGCATAATAAATGCTCTGTTTTGTCCTGATTCATTTGTCTTTAAAAGTGCAAGAGGAATCTCAAGTGATAAGAAATACCTTCCATACACAGAACAATTAGAAGTATTTTTTTGGCCTGGAAAAGGCATGGTGAGAGGAAGGGAGAGGGACATAAGAAATATAAAATGGCATTGAAAAAATTAGTAATTCTGTTTTCTCAAGAAATACAAGGGCTCAAGAGCGTTAAATGAAACCTGCAGGTGGAAGATTCAAAACACAAGGAGGTGGCTTTTTTCACAGGGCATAATTAATACATTTTACTTTCTGGTACAAGATGTTGCAGACAGTAAAATGTATGTTGGTGCAAAAAGCCGTTGTACATTGTCATGGAAGACAACTTTCCACTGAGAGCTGTTAAGTACAAAGACACTGTCCCTGGCTCAAGAAATCTCTGAACCACAAATTGCTAAAGGCTGAGAGACTTTATATTCAAGAAGCATCTCTATACGTTTATGCTGTTTTTCAGCTCTTCCCTAGAAATCTGCTATTGGTAACTGTTGGCAACAGTATATTGGACTAGATCTGTGGCCTGACATGCTACTACCAGTCTTAGGTTCTTTTTACGTAGATTAATAAAAAAGTTGGAATAAGGTTTTAGTGAGAGTGTCTAAAAAAGGAAGGGATGTAAAGGGCAAGCTGTCTTGAGAAGCAGGATTATGCTAGCAATACCTCTAGAAAATATGGAATGGAGAGACAAAGAAAACAAAGTTAAGGAAACCTTAGATCAAAAATAGGATCTCTCTTGGCTGATAAAAGACTGGAATATAAGGAAAAGCTAGGAAGGCAGAAAATTGCAGGAAGTGTAAGTAAAGAGAGTCAAGTTGACCTAATTACTGCAGAAAGTAAAGCCAGATTATATTTATTTAAGTAATTGTATGATTTTTTTGCCATTTAATGGGTTAAATAAATACAGATTGTAGTTTGCCTTGCTAACACTTGATCTAAAATAAGACAATATAAATGAAATCCTTTTAGCTTTCATTAATTACACTTCCAGTAGTGTGTTTAATGCTATTTCAAATGTCTTTCTACTGAGGGAAAAAAAAAAGAAGAAATGTAACATCAACCAAAAGTACATTTTTGCTAATGCTGAGGGAGTAGGCAATTTAATGTATTATTATGAGAATTCATTGATAACAATGGGTGATTATGACCACTGTTGTCTAATGACTGTTAATTATTATCACAAAAAATGAGACTAATGGTAGGTCCTTCTTTTCAGATAGAGTTAGCTGTGAAGGAATATGAATATTAGCAATACAGGCTATTTCCTCTAAGTCAAGGATCATGTAGACTGACAAGAAAATTATATTTGGCTCAGAATTACAAAGAATAAAATTAAAAAGCAATGAGTGCTCCCAAAAAGTTATTTACAAGATGTTCCTCACAGCTAGATCTTATTTTGGGCTACATATGCGTTACATGAAGGGGCATAACTTGCCATGGTAACTGTTTGGATATAACAAGGTAAGAATGCATGAAGACCTAAGGCTGTGATAGGAATAATAACTCTGATGGGATTTTTTTCTGAGCACATTGTAGAGAACAGCCTGACACAGACAGGAGAATGGACCAGATGACATAATTCTTTCTAAAAATCATCTTTTCCTTTGTTGCTTTCTGGTCCTCATGCTTTTTCCTGACTGGTGGCAAATTGGTTGGCAACAAATAAAAATTATAGCGTCTGTTTCTACTATCCATCTGGGGTATTTTAATGTCACCCACACACATGCCCATGTATCTAGCCACCCACTCATATTATCTCTTGCACGGAACACATTCATTCTCTCACTCACATAATTTATTCATCCCAACATGCACTAGTGTAGTTGCCATTTAGCTTTTGTTTACTGGTAGCCGTAGCAATATTTAAACAGATGTCTATTTACATCCAAAGAGCACATCAATTCTTGCCTGTATGCGTGCACAGCGTTAGTTAGACTTTCTAATGTCAGTGTCTTCCTTTGTTTGTATAGTCATTAACACTGTCAGTATTTCTGTTCAGAGTTGAATAATATGAAGTTTCCCATTAGAAAAATAGGAAGGATGTTTTAGAATATAAAAGACTTTGAATTGTTTAAAAATATAATGCTTTATCCAAACCAAAGTTCTGTTCATAAGGCCTATCCTGATACTTGAAGTGCTTTCTGTTTCAGTTATGAGGGACTGGTTGAATTTCAATTTTCTTGAGATTGCTGTAAGTAAATTAATGATCAGAGGTTTCTTTTGACCTAAAATAATGGGACGTTTTTCATAATAAAGCCTGGAATTCAATGGTCATGAACAACGAAAAATGTACATATTCAAGGGTCCACATATTTTCTGGGGGTCTCCAAATGTCAGTTAATAATACCTTGTTTTACTATCAGAAAGGAAAAGATACTTCAGCATTGAAAGGGATATGCCTCTCCAAACATAATCTTCTTAAAGATGATAAAATATATAGTTGAATCAATTTACTGTTCATCTTACCTTTACCTTCTCAGGTTTGTATCTCTGAAATGAGAGCAGTAGACCTTGGACAGTTAAGCAAATTGCTTGTTGAGCACCATGATGTGGGTTATGGAGCTGGATGGTACCTGGACCAAATTGTCATCCGTGAATCAGGCAAGACTGATGGAGAATATGCATTTCTTTGCCAGCAATGGTTAGACAGTGGAGTTGGTGATGCACAGATGGAACGAATGTTGAAACTTCTTGGAAAAGTCAGGAATGAGAAGTTGAAAGGGGAGATTTATGGTAAGGGGAAAAACCACCAAAGCCCCTTTCAGATTTTGTTTTAATTGTTTTTTTTTTTTTTTGTTTTTTTTTTTTTTTTTTTTTTTTTTTTGTGTGTGTGTGTGTGTTTTATTTCTAAGGCCAAAACCAAACCATATAAATAATATAGCTTAAATGTGAATTTTGTCTCACAAAATTTGTCTTTCCAAACACATTCCAGAGCTGGTAAATACAATTATAATGTTCAGGGAAGAAAGACTAGAGAAGAAGGAAGATATTAAGTGATAGAAGCAGTGAAAGAACTGTGTTTTTAGTTGAGGCTAGAAAAAAACTGAAGCAGAAAGAGGTAGGTTGTTCCATATGGCAGTCAATGCACAGCAGAAGGCTGCTTGCAACAGTGATGAAATCACAAGAAGAGATACAAAAACTCTTTTAGGAGAATGAGATTTTCCCGTATGTTCACATATTTGCAGAAAGCATTTGCTTTTATTTGTAGTTTTCTTTTTTTCTTACATCAGTGGCGCAAGTTCTCGGAAACAGCTCGTTAACTTGTGCGAAATATCCTATTCAAATTATCTAATGGAAAAAAGACCAAAATTCAGAAACAACACAGACACTGAAAACATGATATGCCTTTTATACTTTGCCAGGGTACTGGATTTTTTAGCTCTCTCATGTCTTTTTGAAGAGGTGTAAAGTGTTGTTTTGGGTCCATTTATGAAATCTGAATCAGAACTGGTAGACCAAACTATGTAAAGTTTAACTAATCTGAAGGTGTGAATTTGCATTCTATATCAGTAGTTTTGTAAATTGATCTTTTTTAATTCCTGTGCTCATGGATATTTCACTATATGTTCAGAGAGTTTTATATGATATATAGCTGCAAACACAGCTATAGTGTATATCTTCATATTTAGTTACCTGTACTTCGTCCACTGGTGAATATCTTATATCATCTAAGAAAATAAAAAGATACTGTTGCCAAGACAAGAAAAAGACAAAATATCATGGAAATAAAAGCATAGGATGAGCAGCTAGAGTACTGACTATTTCAGAATAAAAAATATCCTTTAGAAATAACTAAAGAGAAGAAGATTAATGTAGCTGCTCTTAAATTGTGTCAGACAAATTTATCAATATATTTATCAGATTTACCATTATAGTTAGCATGTTATAGCAGCGTATGGTACTGTATGATCCAACAGAGACAGTCCTTCCATTCGGTCTTCTTAGGCAACTATACACTGATAGTTTAAAGGCTTAATATTTCAAAAAAAATTGCACCACTGCAGGTATTCGAGGTCTCTAAAAAAATGAATTCCATTGGTGCCCTACATAACCTACAGAGTGAGGCAGGTGTCTCCTGAGGTTAATTCAGAGCAGAAACCCAAGATTGGTCAGCCTGTCACATATTTCTTTGCTGATAATGTGAAAAGCGAGGGAAATCTTGCGTCCTTGTTTATGCATCTTAATTAGTGTCTGAACATAGCTATGTAAAAGCATTTTCCTTCCTCTGTTTTTCATAAACACATAGTCCTCAAAAATCTGAGTGCAGACTTGCTAATATTTTCCAGTCTATTATAATTAATACTCAGCTCTGTATCTATTGAAAATCAGTTCTGCCTGGGTGTATAATAACTTTAGAAATAATACGACAAGTGAGGAAAGGAGAAATAAAAGACTGATCAGCAAAGAGTAATGTACCTTAGAGGTCACAAAGTATACAGATACAACGGTACTTACTAAATGTCAAGCTGACTCCGATTTTATAATAGAATTAAAATAAATAGTAAAGATTCTTCAGCCTTTTACTTATAAAAAGAACTCTAAAAGATGTGTAACTATGCAGGAACAATAGAGTTCAGATTGAGGTGATGAAGGTAAAATCCTAAACAAATAGAACACATTATTTCTGTTCTCATTAAGGAAC
This sequence comes from Loriculus beryllinus, assembly GCA_039877255.1. Lineage (NCBI taxonomy): Eukaryota > Metazoa > Chordata > Aves > Psittaciformes > Psittacidae > Loriculus > Loriculus beryllinus. Next base: position 20,094 of record JBCJKH010064209.1, read on the forward strand.
CATAATGTTGGAAAGGAAAGAAAATCAAAAATTACTAATGGGAATGAGGTTATTGGAAATCACCAAATTTGAACTGCAAATAAAATTTCAATTTTCACACAAACACTGACAACCAAAGAAACCCCAGAATACTTGAAGGAATTGGGAAAAAAAAGTGAAAGATCTAGTAGGAAGTATTTAAAACAATTTTATGAATACAAAAGGTGTGACTTGAAAATAGCAAAGGTAATACCTCCACCTGAAAAATCCAAAGCATAATGTAAGTGACTATAGATCTTGCACTCTTCTCCTGTTCCAGCATCGTGTCTCTCCCATGGGAGACAGTCCTCCACAAACTTCTCCTTCCCATGGGCTGTTGTCCTTCATGAACTGCTCCAGAAGTCCTGTAGCAAACCTGCTCCAGTATGAGTTCGTCCTTTCATGGAGCCACAAGTCCTGCCAGGAGCCTGCTCAAGTGTGGGCTTCCTGCAGGGACACAGCCTCCTTCAGGCATACAAAACAAATACACTCCTATAGACATATCTAAAGAGAAGAAGATTAATGTAGCTGCTCTTAAATTGTGTCAGACAAATTTATCAATATATTTATCAGATTTACCAATATAGTTTGCATGTTATAGCAGCGTATGGTGCTGTATGATCCAACAGAGATAGTCCTTCAATTCAGTCTTCCTAGGCAGCTATACACTGATAGTTTGAAGGCTTAATATTTCAGTACTAAAGGGCTAAAAAATCTTCGATTACACACAGGAGATATAAATTTTCACTTGACTTCCATTTTTTTCGTGGGTATAATTGGTTTCATTTGTATTTAATGTTCATAGACATGAAAATAGTCACTATTTATGATTATTCATAAAGTCATAACATGAATTTAATTTAGATGATTTTAAAGATGGTGAGTACTAACTTTTTACATTCATCAGGCCCTGAATTTATAGCACAGATCCTCACCTGGTCTAAAGTAATAAAGTTTTATTTGCACTAGTTTAAAGTAGGAGACAAAGGTTTGCCTGTTGTGGTTAAGACTGGACTTTACAGGACTATAGATAAAAAACTCAGAAAGTCACTGTTTCCATTACTCAAAGTAAAATACCCTGCTCTACAGAATGGGTAGCTGAAAGCATTAAATCCATACTTTGCTCCATTTTAAACAAGCAAAGCTAAGTTATCTTTGTAAAAAATGGTCATGCTCAATTCTGCACCAGCCCAGGTGACCAAAACCTCTCTGTAGGAGTTATGATTTTAAAAATGGAATGCATGGGTTTGATAGCCCTCAATTTTCCATATATTCTATCAACATGAATTAAAACATGAAAGCTAGATAAATCAGTGGGATTTTGTTTTGATGGGTACAAGTTTCTGATCATGAAGACTGTCTTGTTGATTGGAGGTTTAATTGAATATCTGTTCAGTAGATACAGAAGCTACTCAGAAGCCTACTTGGTATCAGTCTGCAGTGATTAGGAGCCTTCAGATGACTGCCAATTCATCTAGAATGTTTAAGAGACTAAGTGCCTCAGAAGAGACCTTTAGTCTGAACACAAGCTACTCTTCTTTTCATTCGTTATATTCTTCAATATAATTTTGCAGGTTTTGGTGTGGGTTGTTTTTTTTTTTAAGTAAGACTGCTGGCTTTGAGTGTTTCCTGTGTCCCTAAAGTAGGCAAAATTATGTGCTGTTATATAAGACAATCTCTCTCAGCAAACATCATTTCACAGAAGAAATAGATGATTGTGATGATCTGTGATAAAAGTATTACATTTCAAGCACCAAACCAGTTTATCTCATCATCATCTTGCTATGGAATATAAGGAGCATATTTTCCTATTCTAATTTAAGTAGCTTTCAAAAAGTTAAAACAAAAAATACCCTGCCCTGACCAAAGGCAAACCTTATAAACAGTACTACCTTGCAGAAAATGTGCTGCTTTTGAGTGGTGTTTAGCAACAAACAAAATTTAAATCAGCAGAGGAAACATTTATGATGGGAAAAAAGCAATTGGCATGACTCTTCATAAATCTCTAATATGGAACTGGCAGTCTTATCTGCATAGTGCTATTGGAGTGGCCAGTCTCAAAAGGGTCAGTTATCACTGCAGAAGGGCTGCTGTACAAATCTGTGTTTCACTAAATCTGTGATAATGAGTGAACCTGTTAAGTGCAAATATTTTAGCTCAGTGCGAAGGTGGGGATGAGTTGCACTCACTAACTCTGCCAGTTGCAAATTGCTGTATTATTTTGGATATTCAGCAAACCCATTCATTTTTTTCTGCTGTTTTCTTTCAACAGGGACCTGGGATGTCCTTGTCACAACCAGTGATATTTTCTGTAGTTCTGCAAATCCTAAAGTGTCTCTAAGTGTATGTGGTGGAAAAGGTATCTGTACTTCAGTCATATTCCCCAAAGGATCCCTTAAAAATGGGCAGATTTATGAAACTTCAATTGAACTAAATAAGAAATTCAATACTATATTCAAAGTTCGCTTAGAAATTGAAGATGCTGAAGAAGGAGAGAGTTGGTATTGCCATGAGGTAAAAAAAAAAAACAAACCTGAAGAAATTACTTACTGTGTCCTTATTGTAAAATTCTCCTTTTTTCATATTCTGTGGTTATTGCTTCCAGTTTCTAGTTCTGTCTGACATGACATAATAAGAGTAAGTGCTCTAGTAACAACACTTGTATAATGTGGAGACTGCTCAAAACACTTGCTATAATACCTATAGATAACAAAAATCTTGTAAGCTTAGGTGGATTTCTGGAGGGCATATATACAGATGTGCTATCATCTGTAGCATATCCAGTAATGTCTTTTCAGAACCGTACCCACTGGCATATATTACAATATTTACATAACTCCAAATTGGCTGTTGCATGTTGTGATCGAAGGCAAATAATTAAACCAGACACTAGAAATGCATTTTGATGAAAATGTCTGCCTTTTAAGTTGGCATGTGAAAAAAAGAAGTGAATAGCAGAAATGACAATCTTTCTTCTGATGTCCAAGATGCTGAAGCTAAAATCTGACATTGCAATGAAATTGCTGTGGCATTTCACTATACAAAAAATATCTCTATCCTCTTATGCTGGCAAAATAAAAAGAAGTCTAAAGGGAAGAATATTTTTCTTTCAAACTGCACTCACACTTCTGTCCATTAATGTTTGTATTTTGTTCTCATTAAAAACTGGAAGAAGAAAAATAATTTTCCTGTCCATTACCTGATAATAGTGAGTCAAGCCCCCCATATTTAAATGGTAGTTTGGTTTTTAACTTAATCTTCATAGCCAGATGAATTAGTCATCTAAAAAAATCTATTGGTAAAATGCCCCTTGGATGTTGTAGGAGACAGTGGATCACAGTAAAAAAATCAGAACAGAAACTTGATTGTTGAAAGCAGTGACACCTATTAGGCTGTTTTACTTCATTAGCTTAGAACAATGACTCAAAGATGAGTTAGAAAAAAATCAACATAATTTCTGTAAGTAAGGTAAAGATGCACATTTAAATTATGTAGGATTAGAAAGAGAAATGTAAATTGTTAGGGGTTTAGGAAGACATTTCCTTTGTTACTCCACAAATTCCATATCAAGACTGACTGAATCCTTCTATAAAAAAACAAGGTTGGTATAAGAGGTTGTGGATAATATCAGTTATTACAGACACGTCAGCAGTTTGGTTTCACTGCTGATTAGAACCACGATGGTAATTTTTATGCTATTTTGTTTTGATCTTACAAGATTGCAACTCACAAAGATTTCCCCCTCTACCATAAGTAAATGCAGGTGCAGCTGGTTGAATTCCATATTTAAATTCAGAATTCACTTTTATAACCATAACCACAAAATAACTGTCTTAATGTTCTTGAGAAAATTGAAGTCATTATAAAATAATGTCCAGAAAAAAAATAATTAAGATATGCTTTATTTCTGAAGCATATAATAGCTAACATCTTTATTATTGCTTCTTTCACTTCTTGAAAAATAAAGCACAGTGAAAGAAATCTGATTTTCAAGGAACAGTTCAGGAATGTAGATATTAGTATGAAAGGGAAATTGTATTAACATTACACTTTATGTTGCATTAAAAAGAAACCCACCAAAAAACCTTTTCAATTTGTCTTTCATAATGAAAAATAATTGGAGTGTTTTGAAGACAAAATAACGCCACTATTTCCCAATGACACTTGCTAACCAAAGATGGTTGAGCTTACTGGGTTAAGCATTTGGTCATTTTAAGGAATTAGGTAGTGAAAAATGTATTAGTGAATTCTCTGTGCCCTTTTCAAATCAGGGTTACTTCCTGTAGCATATTTTCAAACACAGTGTGTAGTCTAGGCTTAAACAATTCAGAAAATATGTTGTCTGTAAGTATAGCCAGTCGTATCATAGTGTTAGACACCTCATTATTAAAATATGTTTTCTTATAGTAAGACTAAGCTACTTAGTATCACCCTTTTATTACTTTACATACAGCTTTTCATAGATTAAAAATATTGAATAACATACTCTATATATTCATACAACACATATGTACAGATATATACAGATGCTATAAAACATTTTGAATTTCTGTTTTGTAGTTTTTCCCAGAAACACTTCATTCTCTTCCTCCCGTTACTTAGAATGAGAAAACATTCTGCACTGAAAAATGTTGTAGCATATTGACATTTCTCACAAGCTGAAATAGGCATATTGACACTTCTTTTTCTTCCATGTGCTAGATGAATAGGTTACATAAAAGGACCTTTTTAACCATTCCAAATATTTTTCCTCTTATTACAGTCTCTACAGCAATACTGTTGACAGCATTTTAATTATTTTTAGTCTGGAAAGATATTTATTCCTTCTCTTTTAAAAAGCTGCTTTCAAAAACATTTTTTAAAAACTTTATTTTCTCTTTTAATATTGAGATGATTCATCATAGCTGTTTAGTAGTATGTATTGTTTCCATTACAGCACAACAGATGCTGAAGGTATTTCCTCTTTGCTCTTTGCTAAGGTAAAGCTTCAACACAGAGAAAGTAAAAATGTTCTTGAATTTCCCTTTTGTCGCAACTTCTCAGCTGAAGGAGAAAGAGTGGCGGAGCTTCCAGTTCTCACAGCTGGCTCTCCTTTTCCAGCAGGTTTGTCAAAAATCAGAAACACGACAAAAAATTTGGTCAGTAACAATGCCTGATTTGCAGAGCAGTCCAAAGGATTTGGCAGATATTTTCTATTAATTTTAGCTAGTGATGCACAGCTAGGTCCAAACCCCTCCAGTGTTTAAAAAAGAATATCTCAGACCCTGTAACTGTGCATTGTGCATTCAAGTCTGATTGGTACCAGTTTGTGACACATGAAAGAGCAAGCATACAGCTCTGAAAATATTAAAAAAGTTTTGAACAGCACTCAGAGTTCAGCTTCTTCTCAATCATATGATTTGGTTCTTTCCCAGAGGAAACAAAGGAAATAACTCTCATAGTGTAATTTCAGATAAGAAGGAGATCCATGGCCCCTCACAACAGAAGGTCATCTGTTTGTGTTCCTAGAATTTCAGGCATTCTTCTTCTGTGACCTTGCAGTTAAATGTCACCAAATTCCTTCATGCAAGTTATGCCTTCACCACCTCAAGACTGGATTCTTTTAGTTTACTCTGTGTTTCTTAGTAAGTTTTATAACCAAAGTTAGTGATGAATGGAAGAGCTGTTAACCTAAATGGATATTCTGCTATAAGAATACCACACTCTCCTCCAAGTGTTTCCCAGGAGTTAAGGGTTTAGATCAATAGCCCAACTAATCTGTGTACTCCTTGCCTTTTCTGCTGTGCTTTCAAAGCTATTCTCAAAAAAACACTTGGGCAGAAGCTCCCTGATGACTAATTTGAGAAGAGTAATGCTGGGGTATTCCCTGGGAAGGGTCTTTGTCTTTTAATTTTTTTAGTTTCTTTTTTTCTGGAAGAACACAGGTATTAAAATATTTACGAATGCTGCTCCCCTGAAAAAGGAACATTTAACATGAGGACAGATACTGTTTTCTTTACCTTCTTCTGGTATCTTTCCCTCTTTTTCAATTGAATATTTTAGGGATGTGGCTTCATTCTTATTTTGTGGGGGCCAGATCACCACATTGCATTTCTCTAGGAGTACAAACAGGTACTTAAACAGTCAACCAAGAAATGCTCAGCCGAAGAGTTGTAAGATGACACATCAGAGAACACACAGCATTTCTGGAAATCCTCTGCTGAGGCCAGTAACTGCAATTGGTACAGTGTAGAGTGGCCAGCCACTGACTGGACCATAATCAGGAGGAAGTACAAAAGCTGCTGTCATTGTGACAGGGTTCAGCTTCATTTGAACTCCATGAGGCTCAGAGCAGAAATGTGCTTTCTGAGTAATTTAGTATCATCCATTGCCCAGGAGTGTTTGTTACATATTTAAATATATACAAGTGTGTGGTTGAGTATTATTTGCATGGTTTTATAACAATTTGTGATGTGGTTTTTGTTCTTTCATTGTCTCTTCTGCCTGTGTTTCAGGCCCACTCACAAAATATTTAGCTTATTACTCCTTATAATAGTGGTTCTTATGTTTTAATTACAGTGCTTCTATATGCTTTTCTAAGCATTATAATATAGTTTGGCCCTTTGCTCACAGTGGGAAGGACTAAAACTTAAAATATAATAGTAGCAATTTATTAAATAACACATTTCTTAACTGATTAAGCTTTGGTAAACCTTTGATCTCTTTTTCCCAACAGTGAAAACCTATGTTCTCTATATCATTACAGGAGCATCCCATGGGTCAGGAACTGATGCTGATGTGTATATCATGCTGCAAGGCCTTTTGGGAGATACTGGCAGAAGAAACTTCATCAGGAAAGGAAATGATAATTTTACTAAAGGAAAGGTACACTTACAATTTATGCATGATATTTTGCACATTTTGAATCCACTCCAAGTTACGTGGACTTAGTGGCAGTAGGACAGGCTCTACAAAGACCAGTTTTTGATGCTCTGTGATTTTAAGTGCATGTGTATATCAATATCTCTATCTTATGTGGGAAATACTGGTGCTTATATAGCTGATGTTGACAGTACTGACAATAAAGTGTGCTTTTAGGTTCAATTTTGCAAATATTGATGGTCTTCAGGGCATGCCAGTGTTTTTCCTGAGTATTTGTTTCACAATAGAGCTAAAAAGAGACTCAATTCCCTTTAATAATTCTTTTCTCCCTGTTCTTCAGGCTAAGGCTCCTTCCCCTGGCTATTGCCTTTCCACTGCCAGTCTACCCCCCAGTCTGGCTTTTGGTCTTCCTCCAGACAGTCAGCTGCTACCCTTTATAGTTTTCTTAGGTCTACAAGATGGTTATTCCCTCGCTGGGCAGGTGTGAGTCTTGCAGCTCATAGACCTAGATCAGGGAAAGAGCAGCATACCTGCCAGACATGCATTTGCCTGTAACATTGCTACTATCGACTGAAATCAAAAGGAGCATGACCAGCAGGTCGAAGGAGGTGATGCTGTCCCTCTACTCTGCTCTTGTGAGACCTCACCTGGAGTATTGTGTGCAGTTCTTGTGTCCTCAACATAAAAAGGACATGGAACTGTTGGAGCAAGTCCAGAGGAGGGCCATGAAGATGATCAGGGGACTGGAGCATCTCCCATACGAGGACAGGATGAGAGAGCTGGGACTGTTTAGCCTGGAGAAGAGAAGGCTACGTGGTGATCTCATAGCAGCCTTCCAGTATCTGAAGGGGACC
>JBCJKH010064212.1:8050-26183 GCA_039877255.1 Loriculus beryllinus
ACACAAGTTTCCAACCATCCCTCTGAAGCAAATAAACTGATTTTAAGTGGACTTTCAAGTACTTAATATCAAGAGATCCTTAAAAGTTTTAAGGGTGGTATCCTGCTGAGTTGGGAATTGAAGACAGTACTGAGTTGTATCTTTAAAGGTAAGACGATGTTTGTTGCTTCATTGAGACAAATTTCAGCATGTGTTCAAGTATTTTGCTTGAGGTGGGTAGACACAAGGTCTGTAGCTAAACAAAATAATATTGTGATATGAAGATTCTTGCATCCATTGTATTGCTTTGCTGTCTTGTGTTTAACTGTCGCTGGTGTTCACTAACACTCTCATATACAGTGGATTTTAGAGAGAAGCATCCTGCATATCCTTCCACAGATCTGAAAAGAGATCTTATCTACACAGCAGAACGTCTGTCAGTGTTAGGAAAGAAAATTGTTGTGATACTGTTTTAGTAGGTCATTTGTGCTTCTTTCTATAAGATCAGTCACTTCTGTAGACAATTGTTATTATCATTCTCAATGTGTCTTATGTGCATGCATGGTTTGAGTGTCTGTAACTATTCATTCCTTCATGTTGTGCTTCTGAGGGTAGTCCAGGTATTCGTCTGGAACAGTAAGATTTATATAATGGACACATATACACGAGAAACTGAGTTTCATTCTGTTGACTCTACTAAAATGCTGTGCATAGCAGTGGTTATTCATCATCATCATCATCAGTCAAAGGGTCAGGTAACTCATGGTGAACCAGCAGTTATCTGTAGAAATGATCAGTTAGTTTCCAAAACAGTTAAGATTTTCTGTATTACTATATGCAGCTACATTATTAATGCAATGGCAAACTGAATTAGAGAGAGGGGAAATGTTGTGGTGATGTGCATACCTAACAGTGAGCTAAAAGAGGAGAATTTTAATCTAAATGTGATACAGATTTCCTTTGTGCCCTTGGGTAAATTAATTAATACCCCAGTTTATATACTCTAGGTGAAGGTTTAGATAAACAAATGTAACTATCTCCCAAAGATAATGCAGTGATTAAACAGATAATGTCTGTAAATTGCCTGAAAACAAAAGTTGCTATGTTACTGGATATTTTTATAAGTTAGCTTGGGTCTAACAAAAGTATCACTTCAAAAGATAAAACAGTTAAGTGTCTAATCCTTAAGTGGAAAAAGACAATTCATACTTTCATTGACAAGCAATGTCATATAGGATTTCTGAAAAAGAAAACAGATTTTGCTTATCAGAGGATCTGTAATTGCTGGCCTTTACCAGGCAAGTAACAACAGATAAATAATAAAAAGATTGAATAAATCACATGCATTCAGTAACAGGATACAAGGAAGCACAGAGAATTTGGTTATGCCCCAGTGATCAAGTTCTTGTAAATGACAATACTTGCATCTGCAACTGTCTGTCTGACTAGATCACTAGTAAATTGCTTTTCGCTGCCTGTTTTTGTTTGGGATACATTTTTATTCATTACATAGGTGGCTGTTACCTCTCCACTTTTCTGCTTTGCTTGCTGTTGTCTGAAGCAGTCTGTAGCTGCATCTTATTTTTACGTGCATAGTGATGTGTTCCCAAATTAAACCTTTCAATATGATCAAATAGCTACGAATAATAAACATAAAGAGCTTTCCTCTATATACAGTGGAAGTTCTATTTTTTTTTCTTTTTTTCTCTCTTTTTTTAATATAATTTAAATTATGATTTTACAAGGAATTATAGCTCTATTTCACCTGATGCAGCTTAGGATACCTTTGCTGGGCAAGAAATATGTCAGAAGCTCCTCTTACACATGATATATAGTCTTGTATCTGGAAGGGCATAATTGCCCCAACAAGAATGCAAACATGACGGATTAAAGGCTAGATTCTTCACTGTTTGATGTAGACATTTGGTTGGTATCTGAAGAAAGCAAGATAATTAACCTGATTAAGAACCAAGGATCATTAACTCCACAAGAAAGCTATGTTGATAGTTAACACTGCTTCTGATATTGAAGTAAGCTCTTTCAGATACTGTCTCTTTCTGAAGTACTATAATTATGAAGTGCAGAGCTAGTAACACATTTCCATTGGCTGGAGTTAAGAGAGTTACCCTGTCAGAGAAGCTTTACAGACTGACCAAACTGCTTTTGATGGAGACTCGTGGTGTTCCATTTTTATTTTACTTAAAGAAGAGTTTGAAGAGGGAAATGCATGTAAAGTAAACAGTGGGACCTCTGCTTTACCAAGACAGTCCTCCAGCAGACCAGCTCCAGTCTGTCATGTTTATGTCTGTATGAAATTTCCAAGACAAAATCTATATTTAGAAATTGTCATAAATGCACTTGTGAAGGTCTCGGTACCTTCTCCACTGGAAATTCCAAAGTTACTTGTTTTTTCCATCACCAGTAGTCACTGTGTTAACAGAAAACAAGGCACACTAACATTGCACACCTCTGTAATTAACGTATAGAAAATACCAAACCCATTCTGTTTCAGGCAGCCAAATGAGAATTTTCTTACAGTACTGATGTTCTTCAGTGTATTAAATAAGTGTATATCATGTTTCAAAAGACAGAACTGTTTGAATTTAACACCTGCAGTTTTCAGTAAGAGCACAGATTTTTTTTCCTTTTGAGAAAAATTTTTTAAAATTGATCTAAAAATAGATGTATCAAAGTTTTTGCTAAGCATAAGAAATATATTTCTTATTTTTTGAATGATCTGCTACATTTTGAATGTACTGCTACAATTTTTAATTACTCTATGGAATATTGGTGAAAAACCTTATTTGCATCAGTCACAAAAATAAGAGACATTGATGCCATGCAAAATTGCAAGCATCTTCTTCATTTCTGTCACTAGTAAATAAATCATAAATCAACAGGAAACTTCAATAGGAAGCTTCCAAAATAAAATCTAATTGCTGGAATATTTGTGCTATAAATGATCATTAAAACAGCAGTGAGTAATAGCTAAGTGATCATTATTTATCTAAAACAAAATAATTTTTTAAGAGCTATTGATTTTTTAAGAGTAGGAAGATGCACATCACAAAAAATTAAATGTAGCTGTGGAAAACAATGTACCACATTAAAAACATTTAAGTACATAAGACACATTGATGAATTTAAAGCATTACAGTAATGATTAAATTAAAAATGTTAAAATATGCTTCTTATTTTTAGAGATTCAGTTCTTCTCTCTTTAAGGCAAAAATTCCTGTCACTGAAATTTTCACTATTTTTATTGAATTCCTACTTTAATGAGTCACATTTTCTATCTCATTTGTGCAGAAAACATTCTAAAATATGAGTAGGTGTGTCTTCTCTATCTAAATTGCAGGAAAATAGAAAGCAAAATCACCTCTGAAACCTTTGCTGAACCTGTTAGCTGAACCTCAGTATTAATCCTTCTGATGGCTCAAGAGATTAGCCTAGCTAGACTCATTGATGATTGAAAAAGTTCTGCAGTAACAACAGTAACACAAATACTGAAATACTACTTTGACTCATAAAGTACTTCTTTTGTGAAGTCATATTTTAAACCTTGTACAAAAGCACAAAATCATATTTATTCTCAAACCTTTTTTAAAAAAAGAATCATTGAAAAATTCAGTTTTTCAAAAGATAAATATTTGTTAGGACAGACATGTGTTCTCTTCAGATATACAAATTCAACCTCACTCTGTTAATGTAGGGAATAATAATGAAGTGCATAGTAAGATGAAAATTAGCAGATCTGTCTTATATCTGTTCTATCTCAGTTGAAACAAGGCAAACTTGTAAGTCTGCACATATGAAGATTATCTAGTAAAGTATGGTGAACATCCTCTGTGATATGTTTTAGCCATTTGTGATGCTAAAACAATAAAGTATTAGTAACTTGGAATTTTTAGTAACTTATGTATAGTGTTATACTATATGAAATCCCTTTGTTGTTTTCCACTGAGTATAACATGTTCAATATGTTCTTAGAAGAAGAACCTTGAGGGGGTATAAGAACAATTTTGAAAGCAAAGGAAAGAGATTTAATAAAATTAATGTTTTTTGAATATAAATGTCTACAAGACCTTCAGTCATTTGTATTGAAAGTTTACATGCTTTTAAAGTAGGATGTAGCTGGAATAAACACACATCAACCACAAACTGCTGGAATATTTAAATGTGTAAGAATTCAGTACCGAGTAATGGAGAAGTGTATAAATACTTGAACTCTTACTCCTGGAAAACTGCAATTTGAGGAAATTATGCTGGAGTTCTTTTTCATCCGCCTACCCAGTATCAAAAATTAAACTGACTTAGTAGGGTTAAACATGACAACAAACTCTTTTTTCATTCCAGAAAGAAACCTTGCATTTTAGAATCTAAGAGAACACCAGTAAGGAAATTCTTCATCTATAAAAGCTGAAAGGAAGCATGGCCTGAGGGCTAAAGCAATGAACTTTGATTTAGGAAATCTGCTGCAAGTTCTACATTGCTCCAGAGTGAATTTTTACACAATACATTTAATACCACAGGTTAATAAAAGAATTGATTCTGCTAGTACAACCTGCAGAACCATGGTGATGGCAGAAAGTTTTGATCTGAGGTTTCTGATCCAAATCTGAATTCTGACTCTAATCTTCATCTGGATCCTTGGTACCAGTTCAAGTGTGAATTTTCTAGACAGCTACCCAGATCTACCCCAGATACTTCTGTATCTCACACAGTCAATTAAAAATGATAAAAAAGGGTGACCGGTTTTAATTTTAGTTTCAAACTTACATGTATAGTTCCATCATCCTTGAGAAGCACGGTTGTTCCTCCTTGTTAAGAAATCAGAAATACTATATATATTTGGCAAGTCTAAAAATATACGCATTTAACTTGTATATGCTAATTTTATTGAAATACACTTAATGCTTTATTAGTTACTCTCAGGTAATTCATTATCTTAATATGTTGTCAATTTTAACACTGTTATTTTCATATGACAAATCTCCTTTCAGCAGCTTTAAAAATAATTCATTAAAATTATCTATTGTATAGCCTTGGTATTTCTTAGAAATTATTCCAGTACTCCATGCTGCTATTGATAAGATATTGTCACTAAATACAAAGAAATGAAGTCATTTAATCGTACAGATCATTAGTTCACGTAAGTATATCTCAGCATTGCTTGAAACCTGACATGACCAGTGTCTTAATTTTTAAAAATGCGTATCTAGAGAAAACTCTTGCCTTTTAAGCATTTAGGTTTGGTTCTTGCCAGATATTTTTTCTGTGGGCTGTTATTTTTTGTTTAGTTTTCTTGTAGAATATTCTAATTTCATATCACAGTGTAATAAGAACCCCATCCATGAAAAGGTATAGGTTACTTTAAGTAACGCACTCTTCTGGGACTCTGTTGTTGTGGTAGAGCCAGGAATAAAAGAGTGAAGATGAGACTGGGAAAAAGCAGGGAGAGGGTTAGGTGGAAGATGTTTTCATTTTTGTCATTGCTTGTCTTCTGCTTTACATTTGCAGTACATTAAATTAATTTTCTCCAAGTTGAGTCTGTTGGCCTGTGATGCTCACTGGTACGTGATCTCCATGTCTTTATCCCAACCCAAGAGATTTTTCACCTTATTTCCTATCCCCATCTTGTTGAGGAGTGGAGGTGGGTGGAGGTCTGACAGCCATCCAGGGTGAACTCACCACACACCTGCAAGCACCCAGTCCTGCCTGGGGAAAACAGGAACTTTCAGTATTTTAACCTTCTCAAGTGTGTCGTGCACCTAACAACAGAGTTTCTAACAAGAAAAGTCTAAAATATTTAAATCCAGGTTATCCAGTATTAAAATTAACGTGAATTCTGTTCAGGATTCTTGAGGTGAAGCATCAAGCATTAAGGTGAAAACATCATAACAATAAGCCCTATAAGTGGGGTGGAAAGGCCCTAGACAAACCTGCTTAGTATTTTCACAGAAACAAGTGCTGCAGTTAACGGCAGATATGCCTGGAAGATGGCACTGGAGAAGCAAGTAATTCTGAGGAATCTGAAATCTGTATTCCAACACAGCAAGTCTTGCGTTGTTAACTAATACCTTCTGGAAAGGTGTTTTTCATCAATTCTGTCAGAAGAAACTCCTGCCTCTTTCACTAGGGCTGAGAAGACCTCCAGCCAGCACTAAAAGTGCTGAGGAAAAAATGATAGGCACTAGCAGTATGTCTCTTTCCATAGCTCACTGTCCCTATTTGACTTTTTTTCATCAGAAACACAAGGACTGATCAGTATTGATTAATTTTTCATGATTTTTAATTCAGCATAATGGAAGCACAGCAGTGCTATCTTCATCAATGGAAAGAATGGCAGAGGAAATTTCAGTGGTGATATATATGCAGCTAGCATGATACTTGATTTAATATGTGATACTGGAGCTGACATGTTGTTGGCTTCATACAAAATAGATGTAATTCTTCAGAGTCTGTTGAGAAAACTGAAGGGCAGATGACTGATGAGGAGGCCATAAAGGATAATATTTGAACCTATGTTGTGTTCCAAGATTGGCTGAGATTAATGTGTTCATGACATTTTAGCTATCAGTGAATCAGCATTTATAGCAGAAAAAAACCGCGTCAGTGGAAAGTGTTAGATCTGGTCTTGTTCCAAAAAATAATATGCACACTTTCAAAATCCATGAATTCATTACCTGTATATTTTGCTGCCTCATAGCTTCATTGTACATCCTCCTTCTTTTATGTGACTCAGACTTTAGAATGGTTTTATTTGGCTCTAATACTTTTATTGCTCATTGAAACACTTTCTGTGTGTGTGTGTGTGTGTGTGTGTGTGTGTTGGCTTTGTTTTGGTTTGGAGTTTGATTTCCATTTGTTGCTTCAGGTTGTTTTCTGAATATGTGCCACTTGTTGTTCTTCTCATTCTGCTCCCGATGTTATTTAATACTTCTTCTGTTTGATTATTATATTTAGAAGCTCTTATTTATTGCTTAAACAGACTAATTAAACTTCTATTTCTTGCAGGCAGGCTGAGTTGCAAGCTTTTTTTTTTTTTCTTTTCACTTTGTCACCAGAGTATTTGTGTACTTTTTCTAATTAACTTGGTAGTTATTTTGTTTTAAATAATTTAAGCAGTTCAAAATTTGGGGGACTGTTTATACATGTTTTCTTCTTCCTTTATTTGCTGTAGGTAAAACATTGTTTAGAATGCCATGATAGTCTTTTACAGAATCAGTGACTAACTCTTTTTGCTCACCTTTCTCTTGTAATCTTTCAGTTAGGTGAGTGTAGGAGTAAAATGGAAGTTTTCATTTTTGTATATTTCAGTTTAGATGAATATGCCATTAGTCATTGCCTTGTATCTCAAAAGTTCTTAATGTAGCATCTTGTTTTGGGAAAAATAAAACCATGAATGACTTGAGGAAGATTAATTTATTGAAATAATACAAAGACTAAGCAGCAGCTAAATACAATTGTAGCAACAAAAAGATTTCTAACCCAGCTGTTTCCATGACAACTTCCCTTCTCAGGGTTTCAAAAAACATTCCTGCATTACTCCTGTGCATTTCATCATTTTCATTGTACCTTATTTGAAAAGATATTTCTATTTTATCTGTAAAAAAAAAATCAGGTGAAATACATGATAGAAGGTATTTCTTTATTTGTGTTATAGTAGCGTCCTTGATGCCTGATTTATACTGGGTACAATTATACAATGTACTTTAGGTATGTGTTTTCCTTTTACTTTTACAGTAGCATAGGCATTAATCTGATGCAAAAAGTTCAGTGTTTGTTTCTTAAATGGAATCATCATTGTTGTGAACAAGCTAGAACATGGTTGGATATATTAAGTATTGTTTTCCCTATTTTGTAGTTGTAGGGACAACATGAACACAGATGAAATAGATAAACATTTTGCTACAGTACAAGTCTCTTGTACCAGAACTTAAACTGAGAGGGTTTAGATTTAGAAAATACAAGTTTTAGACAGCTGAAGGTAGAAGAGATTAGGTGAATCCCAGCTAAAGTGATTTTCTCTGTGACTAGAGACACTGCAATAGGAGTGGCCAGAGGTCTCCTTAGCCTTATTCTGACAACTTTCTTCCATGTTAAGAACTGAATTCTGGGGCTGGGTTTGTTTTTTTTTATTCACACAGATTTCTTCATTGTTATTCTCGTTACACCTTTAAGGTTCCCGAAAGGGCTTATCTACTTTAATAAAGCACAGTTTTTTTTAATATAATCAACTTATTGAATCTGACATGTGGAAAATGTGTATATATTATAACTTAATGTTAATCATCAAAGAAATCATGTGGGAAGTTAAGTGCAGCAGGACGGTAAGAGCAGAAATGCAGTCCCTATACAACAGTGAAAGTAAGCTGTAAGAAGGCATCATTAAAATGTTAAATAAAATGAAACCTCACAAAAGCTCCCACACAATTTTATTAAATTCAGCATCATAATATTCTTTTTAAAGAATAATTTAGGGTGGCAATAGTAAAGCTACTGTCTGAATTGTTGCAGTACGCTGACAATGTCTGAGGTAAACTGCACGCTGAGTGCATATGTTATGCCTTCCACAATTGAAAATAAAAATTTAAACTTATTAATACTTATGGTTTTGCTGCAGCCAAATTAAAGTCTAGACTGCCACATTATTAATCAGTTGTTTCATCCAGCCTTAGTAGGCAGTCCTTGAAGTCAGGTACTCAGGCCAAACACAACCACATAGACCTTTCACCAGGTTTACACAGTTCACTTTTATAACAATAAAGCAATGCTGATGTAATTCGCTATAGAATTAAGGCTATCAGTGGTCAATTTGGCATACCCTTTTCTGAAGAAAAAGCACTGCACTGGGGTTTACTACAGCATTACGTACCAAAACTTGGAGCAGCTCCACCTACGCTACTAGTCATACTCAACTTTAAGGATAAAATTGCCTGATTAAATTTGGATCTCTTTGCAAGGTTGATTTGATCACAAAATATTTCACTTTTCTTTAATGTGAGAACCAGTTATGTCAACTACCCTTCATTTTGTATTTTCTTAAATAGCCTGTGCATCTTAGACAACCTGTTAATCTATGCACCATCTGCCTTGGTATCTTTTTCTTTGGTTGCAGACTGACTTTTTAAACACGTGGTGCCTTTCTTACTGATATTTTTCCTAAATAAGGTTCAATATAACCTTAAAACATTCTTGGTCATTAGCATAGTTTCAGTTTGGGGTTTGTAGGTTTCTTACGATCCCTAGAAATTCAAGTTTCATATCAATAATAAAAACATATTTGTATAAACACAAACTCATTTGTGGAACACAGATATAAAATCTAATATCTTTATCTGTTATTCATATCTGTTTATGACTGTTAATGTAAGTAATCAAACTTGCTTTTGGAAATCTATTTGATTTCACAAACACAACTATAGCTTGATGAAAGAGGTCTTTATGTACTTCCTCAGGGAAATATTTAGAAACAAAGCACACTGACTTTTATCTTTTCTGTAAGTGATGAATTTTTCTCATTGGGAACAAGATTATGAGATGCTTTTTCACTAAACTCTAGATTAAATTATTTACTTACCCTGCCTATAGTTTTCTTTTATCTTCCATAATATGAAGGATTTTTGTTGACTGAAAAATACATTTTTATTTGTTTGAGCCTGTTTATTTGCTTGAACCATGCTGTACTATAGGGAAATATATCATCACTCTGCATTATTTATATGCCTTCTTTTATTACAATATTTATATTCCTGTATAACAATGCAGCCCTGCCAGTTTTTTCACTTCTTAATTGTTTATGACTTCAAATTGGTAACAGGGGTGGGAAATGATATCTCATATGCTTGGCAGACCAGATTTGAATGGCAAATTTATCTTTGCTGGACACTAACGTGAGGAAAAGTTAAATCTATTCCAGTTAGCACTGCAGAACATCTGTTTGGACTTCTAGTCTGTCATCATGATTAGAAATGGTTATCTTCTCCAGCCTGTTTCAGATAAACTGTGATCAGATAGAAAATTGGCTATCTGGTTATTCCTTTCACATAGCAGGCAAGAATCCAGTGCGCAACCCGTCTGCAAGTAGACTGTGAATGTACTCAGCAGCTTGCTTCCTCAAGCTCCTAACTCAGGCTGTGCCAGCTGAGTCAGCTGGACTTCCAAAGATTAAAAAGCATGCTTCTGACAGCTGGATGCGGAGTCTGTACATCAACAGTTTCACACAGTACAGATTGCATATAATCCCAAGAGAAATACTCAATTTTCTAACTGGGATTTAGTTAAAAAAGTTCTGTTCTTTGGACTTGGAACAATTCAGGTTTCTTTTTTCAAGCAAGTCCATTTAACTTTCTTCTCATGGAATTATCTTCCCTGTCACCCAAAACAAACCTTCACTTTTTTTTTTATCTGTACTGTTTTCTGCTGGAATTGAGTTAATGTTCTTCATAGCACCTCATATGGTGCAGTGTTTTGCATTTGTAAGCAAACAGTGTGGATAACATACCAGTATTTCTTGCTAAGCAGTGCTTGCACAGCGTCAAGGCCTTTTCTCTTTTCTCACACTGCTCTGCTGGAGAGTAGGCTGGGGGTGCACAAGAAGTTGGGAGGGGACACAGCCAGGACAGCTGACCTCAACTGACCAAAAGGACATCCCAGGGATATGCTGTTCTGTTCAGCAAAATAAAGCAGCATGGTACAAGGCAGAAGGGGGATACTGTTTGGAGTTAGGGCATTTGTTTTCCCAAGTAACCATTAGATGTGATGGAGCCCTGCTTTCCTGGAGATGGCTGAACACCAACCTGCCAGTGGGAAGTAGTGAATGAATTCCTTGTTTTGCTTTGCTTGCATGGAGAGCTTTAGCTTTTTCTATTAAACCGTCTTTATCTCAACCCACAAGTTTTTCATGCTGGTGTCCTTCCAGTTCTCTCCCTCAACCCACTGTGGAGGAGTGTGTGAGTGACTGTCTGGCTAAACTGCCCGGCTAAACTGCCCACTGGCATTAGCCAGCATTACTGTATCTTTTCAACTATGTTTTTGTTCCTCTCCCTCAGGACTGTCTCATGAAGTGTGTAAAAAAAGATGATCCTAAAACACACACAAAAAAAAGGTGATTCAATATTGTGTCTTATTTTTAGTCTAGAGCTCTGTATTTCATTTATTAGACTTCATTGAAACCATGTCCTCAAGATAGAGTTACTGCTTTGCTTTCTTCTTTTTTTTTTTTATATATGCCTGAATTTTCTTCTCTAAAATTTGCCAGATTTAGTCCAAATCTTCCTGAATCTAGATTGGCTTTAATATAACATCTGTCTCACTTCTTCATCCTTTCTCAAAGGTCTTAATAATGTATCAAATCCAGTGCAACATTAATCAAATTAACATTTTTTATTGTATTTGTTTTTAACATCTCTTGATACACTAGAAGCCACCTTCTCAAATAATGGTAGTTCTTTCATACAGTCTTGGAATTCATCTCAGCAGGGGTAGAACTGCAAAAAAACTTGCCAAAAATATCCACTTCTCCTTCCCTGTTAATTCTAGGATTAGAAATCCCCTCAGTAATGTCCAGAATGTCAATATGAATGCTTCAAATGAAGTTGCTGCCAAAAATATCATAGCAACACATGACCATAATCATGTTCATTCAGCTACCAGACATGTATATTAGTGATGGATTCACCTAATGTTAAGGGGTTTTGCTTGGTGCCACATGCACTGTTAGCAAAAGCAGTTCTATTTCAGAAA
Organism: Loriculus beryllinus; assembly: GCA_039877255.1. Lineage (NCBI taxonomy): Eukaryota > Metazoa > Chordata > Aves > Psittaciformes > Psittacidae > Loriculus > Loriculus beryllinus. The sequence goes on from JBCJKH010064212.1 coordinate 19,778, forward strand.
TTCTTCTTTGCAGAAAAAGGCATGCTTAGATTTCTTAACCAATTTTCTTTGGCTCATACATAACCCAATCAAAAAATCTCAAAAATAAATCTCAAACTAAAGACTTCAGTATTTCTTCCTCCCTGCTTTCCACTCTGGGTCAAAACTTCTACAATACAGTATCTACATTCTTAGCTACTCTAGTCTAAAGGGTTAAAGACGTGACTTGATAAGAACTGAGGCAGAACTTTAAACCTTCATGCCATATATTCTTAAAAATTTACCTATCTGGCTCTTTTGAGCTAGTCCTTCAGTTTCTAACTCTGCATTAAGCATGAGAAGGAAGACACTTTCCAGGAACTGCTTTAACTATTGTACCAGGGATAGACAAAGATTCAGGAGTCCTATCTGTATATTCACAATACAGCTTACAATCTTATCTTGCCAATGGAATTTAAGATCATTTCACATAATGTTTTAAATGTCTGCAATAAAGTGCAAATTCACAATCCAGAAATGCCTTTGCTTTTTCACCACTGACGTGAAGGAAGGCTAGATCATCCGTGTGCTGTAAATCTGCAGTGTAAATATTTATGGTTAACACAAATCCCATTCTTGATAATTACCCAAAATCTGCTTTTCTCTAATACATCTCCAAGTTAGTTGTCCTTTTTACTTTTTTAAAGAATACATGTTGGAAAGGCATATTAATGAAATAAATAGCTTTATCTTCTCACCGTTTTTGCTTGGAAGTAAGCAGCATATGTAAGGTAAAGAAGCATGACATTGGTATCATCCTGTATTAACAAGAGCTGAAGGACTAATAGCAGTATTTTGTGCATTTGTGTATTATGACATCTTTATCATAGCCTAATTTTTTGGCATTTAAGATAACACGCCTAATTTTAGCCACATGAAGGCCAAAATCGTGCATGAATTCTGCACTGTGTTAGAAAAGGAAAGCTATTGGTAAAGCTTCTCAGTCGCTGAAATTATCAGAACTCAACTTTCACTTTCGTGGAACTTATAGAAATAGCACTTTTAGACATGTGACTTGTTTGACTTTGAAATTGGTGATTTTAATCAGCATTTTTCATGCATACAAGCAAAAAAGCATTACATAAGGTTTCATAAAGAACATTCATATAAAGTTTGTTTTGTAAAGATATGATGAACATAGGAATATTTCTTAGGCTTCATTTTCTGATTTTAACTATCTAACAAATTTATAACAAAGAGAACTTTTTAACAAGTTAAAAAGAGCATATTTTTGTACACATTCTAGTGTACAAAATACTATCTTGCTTTGGAAGGAGAAATTAACTGCCAAGACTTCAAAGAAATAATGCGATTTGACATTTCATAGAAAGCCATGCTAGAATTTAGAGAAAAAAAATAGCATAATCTTACATTTCAGGAAGATTTATACCTAATACAAAAGATAGGCTATCAGGACAGGTATTAATTTGAATGCATTAGCTATCTTATTGTCTTTTATAAAGACAGCTGGTTTTCAGGACATCTGAAGGAATATCAACAAAAAGTGCCAAAGTCTGTAATGTTACTGCCATTCATGAAAGTGTATTGATCAGATAATCACAGTTGCTAGCTGTGCCTGTGAGGAGTCAAATAATTATTTATTCTGCCTAATGAAATCCACGGAATTCATTAGCTATACTAAATGTCTTCTAATTATTCATTCTCTACAGAAGAATTAATGTATTTCAAGTCATCAAAAGACCAGTCATTACCAACCAAACTTGATTATGCAGTGAAATGGCACGTGAGTTGCCTCCAGAACAATCCTGAAAGCAGTGAAAGAAAAGTTATGAGTGACTTAATTAAGTTTCTCGAGGAAGTGCTTGCTGTCATGTTGGAACTAGTATTTAGACTACACCTAAAATACCCTGTGGTTTAGCTGATCTTCAAATTAATTATAAAAGTCAGAAAGATCTTACCAGCTTTTCACTTCTATACTTTGAGACACTTAAAACCTATTAAAAGTCTGTTTTTCTCAAAAGGTTGCTCCAAAAGCATAGTCTGTAGAAAACAATGAAGATTATCACTATTATGTAATACATGCTTCACTCCTCTTTCCTGCCTCCAAAATTGCCACCAGCCCTAGTAATACTAGAGGGAGGTTGCTTGGTCACAGGAGACTAAGTAACACAGTATTGCTCCTAAGTGTGCGAATTTTCTGTATTGCAGGTAACTGGTTCTGTTGCAGTATTTATTGACATGGGAAAAAAAGAGTTCAACAACTGGATGTAGTTAGAGAAAGGGAATCTTATTAGAAAGACTTCAGAAAGGCAAGGCAAAATCTTGACTCTATTGAAATAATATGGACTTCATTGGATGTTTATAGTGAATAAGTATTTTCCAAGGTGAGTATGCTTTATGAACTGCTAGCTTTGGAAGCACTGGGAAAGTAGTGGAATGCTAAAATGGTGCCTTGGCTGTCAGACTGAATTCAGTTTTGGTGTATTTCTTTTTCTGGAGAGAAAAACCCAAACAAAGCAAACATTTAGTATGTGTAGTATGTGTGAAACTGGAGGTGTTAAGAGCTGACTGAAGTGACCTTAAGTTAGCTCTACAGATGTCAGAGAGCCAAATCAGAGTGGTCATGAGAGTATGCTGCCATCAGTAGATAGATGAGATGTAGCTGAAGCATGCCAGCATTGGAAACACATTCAACTAGAAAAAATGCTAGGGACAGGGAACCAATACAATAACTTTACTCCTCAGTAACAAGCAAGAGAGGAAATACGATATTCTGACTACCTCTGGCAGCAAATCAGGTGCATAGAGTTCTGAAATGACCACAAATAGCCATTTGTAAAATGCATTGTCTCTGTAGTCACCTGTAGGTGTGACAGCTTGGTTAGAGTTTTTTACCTCAATCAGCGTTGTGGTTTAAACCCAGCTAGTGACTAAGTACTGAGCAGCAGCTCTCTCACAGCCTGCTATGGTGGGATGGGGAGGAGAATCAGCAAAAAAAGGTAAACACCATGGAGTCTTTTTTCATTATTATTAATAGTAGTGTATTATTAAACTGTTTTTATCTCAGTCCATGCAGTTTGCTTTTTTTCTGATTCTCTTCTCCATCCCATAAGATGGGCAGAGAGAGTGAGAAACTGTGTGGTATTTAGTTGCCAGTTGTGGTTAAATCACAACACTGAAGGTTAGCACTAAGACGAAGGGTTTGGATTTTAGAAGAGCAAACATCAGCTTCCTCAGAGCTCAGTTGGAGGGATTCTGGGGAAGCTTCCATGGGAGATAAAGGACATAGTGAATGCTAGGAGATTCTCAAGAATGCTCTGCTGGAAGCACAAATTCAGTTTATTCCCTTTAAAGGTAAGGAAAGCAGGCAGGGCAAGAGACCACCATGGCTTAACTGCAAGCTTCTGAATCTGCTCAAAACTGAAAGAAAAGCCTACCAGAGATGGAAAAGCAGACGAATGCCTGTTGAGAATTACAAGGGCTTTGCCAGAGGGTAGAGAGATGCAGTTAGAAAAACAAAAGCTCAGATAAAGTTGAAATTGGCCAAAGATGTGAAAAACTGCAAGAAAAGGTTCTTCAGGTACATAAACAACAAGCAGAAACGGAAAAAATGTATTGTCCTGGTGTTAAGCAGGAGAGGTGAGTAAGTCACCAGTAACACCAAAAGGCAGAGGTTCTCAGATTGTTCTTTAACTCTGTCTTTACCAACACCATTAAGCCCCAGGCCTTGGAAATAAAAATCCAGATTGATGCAAACAGACTCGCCATCAGTGAAAGAAGAGTTGGTATGGCAGCTGTTACAGGATCTTGGCCCCAGCATATCGATGGGTCCTGACAATATCCACACAAGGGTGTTAAACACTGGCTGATGTCATTGCAAGTCCACTTGCAATGGACTTTGCAAGTGGACTTTGAGAAGTCATGGTTTGGTTGATGTTGGACAAGTGGTGGACATTGTTTACCTGCGTTTCTTCAAGGCTTTTAATACGGATTCTCACAGCCTCCTTCTAGAGAAACTGATGTATTATAGTCTAGACAAGTGGCGTGTGTGGTGTGTGGGGAACTGACTGACAGGCTGCACCCAGAGGGTAGCGGTAAATAGCTCCTTCTCTGGCAACTTTTCACAAGTAGGAGTCCCCAGGGATTGATGTTGAGCCTGATGTTCTTTAATATTTCATGAGTGATGGGATCAAGGATACCCTGGTGAAGTTTGACAGTGATACCAAACTGAGTGGAGCCGTGGGCAATTAGAAAGGGAGAGCTACTCTGCAGTCAGACCTGGATAGGCTGAAAGAGTGGGCTAACAAGACTTGGTGAAGTTCAGCAAGGACAAGTGCGAGGTCATGCCAGTGAGAATCACATGAAGTTTAGCAGGGGTAAATGTATAGTTCTGTAACTGGAATAATTCCACAGAGCAGCACAAGCTCAGTCTTTACCTCTACAAGCACACAGGGGTATATATCTGCCAGGAAGGCCCTCGGCTCGTGAAGGATGGCAAGCTGAAATTGAGCCAGTGGTATGTGTCTCAGCAACAAGAAAAGTCAACCACATCCTGGGCTGAGACGTCTGGTGTATAGTGAGCAGATTGAGGGAGGTGATTACTTAGCTCTATTTGGCACTTTTTAGGTAACACCTAGAATATTGTGTTTGATTATGAGCCTCCCAGCTGACAAGAGACACAAGAAAGCTGCAGTGTCCCACAGAGGGCCTCAAAACAATCAGAGGGCTTGAGAATTGGACATACGAAGAAAGGTTGAAGGAATTTTGTTCATTCAGCTTAGAAAAGAGACATCTCAAGCAGGATCTAGTCCCAGTTTTCTGTTACCTAAAAGGCAGTTACAGAGACCCTCTCAGTTCTTTTCTCACAAGGATGCCCCAGTCACAGAAGAGGCAATGGGTGTAAGTAGCTTTAGGGCAAACTCTGGATTCAGGAAGTCTTCACCATGAGAACAGTTCAACATGTGAATTAATTGTTCAGAGAAGTGGTGAAATATCCCATGCTGGAAATAATCCGAGACTTGTCAGAGCCCTGGATAACACCTTGTTACCAACAGAAAGCAGGACCAGGTTGTCTCCAGAGGTCTTTTCTGACCTAGACTTTTCTATTACTCTATACCACTGTTTGCATCTAGACGTGCTGGTTGTAGGTTGCTTATGTGTAGGGTGAGGGCTACTTCTGCATATCAAGGTGTCACAAAAGTGGGCAGATCTGTGAGCAAACATTACTTCCAACTTCCTTTTATACTTGATTTTATAACTTGATTTTATAAAGTAGCACAGACAGGTTATTTTAGTAACAGTAACGGTATAAATAAGGATTTTCAAGACCATGGACTGGTTTTTCCTACCCACACTTGTATTTTTATCCATAATGTCCCTTGCTGTAGTATTTAATTACTGAGATTGTCTCTTTTTTGATTTTCCACCTGTCTCTATTGTAAGAACAAGCATTTCAAATATTTCCCATTGCTATCATCAGCTTTTCTTAACTAAATTCTTCTCATCTCATGGGTGAGGAGATCCTCAAAGGAAGACATGGCATTCTTCATCAGCTCTGGTGACTGTTATCTGATATGAAAGTAATGTAATACAGCACATCAGTTCTGACATCTGTGGTACCCTATATCTTTTCAAATTTGTTAAGTCATATGGACTTTGTATCTTACATCTAACAATGTGTCTTATATGACATTATTAAATTTACTGTTTCTGAAATGAAAACCAAGCTTTTATCATGTCAGAAAAGAACAGACATACAGCAATGCTGGAATTGCATAAAACTGGCAACTTAGCTTTGATCAGAATGACAGGAGTGTTTACAAATGATACTTTAATGATGATTGTTTCACAAAGCAGATGGGTGTTTGGTAATATTTCACTAACAGGTTTGGAGGTGATTTCTTTCCAAATATAGTTGTTCATAATGGATCGAATACCAGTCGTCCTTTCAAACATTTTTTTCCTGGAGCTGCAGTACCATTCATTATTCATAACCAGTCCTGCAGTCTCAATACTTTATGAATACCCTCTGAGAAGTTGGATCTTGTATAGAGGTGGACTGACACTGGTATGCACAGCTTTTCTTATGCTCTTCAAAGATGTTTTGTCTGAGTATATCAACATACGCAGATACCACTATGTCCAGTTGTGTCCTAAAATATATCCCTGGGTAGAGTTCGGTACTCAAAATATTACACAAAATAATTCAATGTATATAGATAATGAAAGAGAGGCATTACTTGCAGAAAGTCAGTAGGCCTTTCAATATTTAGAATCACAGAATCATAGAATCACAGAATCATTAGAGTTGGAAAGGACCTTAAGATCATCTAGTTCCACCCCCCCTGCCGTAAGCAGGGACACCCCACACTAAACCATGCCTCCCAAGGCTTCGTCCAACCTGGCCTTGAACACAGCCAGGGATGGA
>JBCJKH010064224.1:0-12125 GCA_039877255.1 Loriculus beryllinus
GGGGTGGGGGGGGGGGTTTTTCGGGTTGAGGGGAGGGAAGGGAATTTTGGGGGGGGGGGGGTGGTTCCAGCCCCTTTTCCCTTCCCCCCCCCCCCCCCCCCCCCCTTTTTTTTTCCTCTCTCCAAAATCCTCCTCTTCCATGGAAGGTCACAAAGAGCTGTTGAGATTGACGTTCCATTTGTCCTGTGTTGCCCTACAATGGAACATTGTTGAAGACTTTAGCCTTAGACAGTTAAAAATGTGAAATGTGGATTTAATTGCTGTGCAACAGGACAGATAATGGCTGGCACAGTTCTCAAAATAATTTATGTGCTACCAAACATGTGCAGTTTATATTCTTCCCTTCAAAAAGACCATTGATTCACACAATTTCTTGTCTCAAAATACCTTAAAACCTAGATCAAGGGATTAATTAATTATCCTCTAGATGTAATCAAACTAAGTGATAATGATTTGTGAACCCAGAATTTAAAACAAATGCCACCCTCCCCACCCACCCACTCCAAAACAAACACAGGCAAAAAAAAAAACCCAACACAGTCTGTTTCAAACTTGGTGCTATAAGGAATCAGTTTCTACTAGTGTGGTATGTTTACTAAACCAGCTATTTTGTCTGGAATATCATCACAGCACTCAAATGGGTAGGGACTGAAAGAGAATGTTGTTGGGTTGCTTAATTGGTATCACTTTATATTCTTCTGTACAAAAACATATGATAAATAGCCTGTTTATTAAGAAAGCTAGTTCTAACTTTTAATCTTTCTATTAAGATTTATGGTTGAGGAAGAGAAATTCACCTCTTGATGTAGAAGGTATTAATAGCAATATTTTTTTTTTACAGCCACAATTCTAATTTAATGACTTTTTTATGACCACTTGACGACCACTTGGCAACCACTTGAATGTTGTTACAGGGTTAGTGTCAATCAGGTGACTTGACCATATACTTTAGCAATGTGTTGAAATAACCCACTAGCAAGACTTGACAGCTCAAGATTGAGTACTTCAGGCTCTCTTTATTTAGTTTTGACATTGCTTGTGTCACTTCAGCCTGGTTTCCTTTGAAGCCAAGCTGATCTGAGACACTAGTTGATTTTATGACTGGAGCTTTGAAACTTACTAGCTGGCTTTACCTCTTACTAAATGAGTAAGTGTCTCAAACTTCACTGCTTCTTCAGTTTTCATGGAATTTTGTTGCTAGGTAAAAAGACCCAAACCCTTGTCTCTGTGAAGAAAATGCTGCAGCCTGTTGTCTGCCTGGTAGGCCAGACTTCGGGTAACTTGCAAACCTGTACTGACCAGACAGATAGCAAGAAGGTAGCTTGGAATGTGCTGCATTGTGAGCTACCTTTTATCTAGCAGGTACTTGCTGAAAACAGGGGAAGCGATGGGTATTGCAATGGTGAAATCGAAGTGTGAATATTTGGGGTTATCACAGTGAGAAGAAAGAGATAGGCAGAAAAAAACATGTAATTGGCAGTGTAGAAAACCTGTTTTGTTCATTTTGCTTGCAGGTGGGGATAGCCAGACAGAAAAACAGACTTTGAATCAATCGCGTTGTGCCACAGTAGATCAGTTAGCAGCATCCAAGAGCAGCATTTGTCTTAATGTAGCCTTAACTCTAAATTTCTGGTCTTGTGGATCTTGGTACATGCTATATAAAATTCAAACATTTTTAATTTGGGCTATTACTCGTTAACACACCCGTTGCAGTGTATAGTAGTAATACATGATTTATTGACTACTCAGAAACTCCTTGAAAGAACCCGTGCCAGGCGAGAGAACCTGCAGAAGAAAATGGCTGAGCGGCCCAAGATGGGAGTGAGACCCACAATGCAGACCAAGAGGGTCAGAGAGCCTTTGTTAGAAACTGGGAACCAGGTGCCTCTTCCTGCAGAAGAAGGTATTTTGCAACAAAGACTGTCTCTTGCTACAAGTCCGTCTCCTTTTTTATAAGGGCAAGTGAAAACCCTTAGTGTTTATCTTCCATAGTGATGGATGAAGTTACCTGAGCGCTAGGACTGAATATGGCTAATGTTTAGCTTTACTTGAGAGCAGATGCTTTAAGTAATTAGTATGCTATTTAAAAATAATCGTATATTGCCAAAGATAGTGCTTTGTGCTTTGTAGTTATGGGAAGGGCAGGTTTCTTGGAGGCATATCAGGTTACTCCTAAGTCATAACTTTATTTGCATTACAATTTTGTATTGTCTGAAAAAATATTGAGGATTCTTTAAATACTAATATGTTTGAATGCTCTGATCTGTACAGTGAAACCTGATACAAAGCCCTCACCATCAAAGAGGCTCTGCCCTGAGAATGTGGAGACTCAGTCTTCCAGTTCAGAGAACATACAGCCAGTTCTTTCAAGTTCCACAAGCCAGCATTCTCCTGAGATGACTTCAGAGTTGCACATAACTGCTTCTAACAGAGTTTCCTCTCTTCAGCCTCTTGAGAAAGGAAAAACAAACACCAAATCAGAAACTCCTGCAGTTCCTGCAGCTCTTTCGGTCAAAACACGTATGCAGAGGTTGGCAGAACAGCGACGCTGCTGGGATAGTGAGGGTATGCTTCATTTACTAAGCAGCACTGGTGGTGCTCAGTGTTTGCATGGATGACTCGGGCCACGTTGGACAGTCTTGGTGACATGGTCTCTTGTGAGGCACCCATGGCAGGAGTGTTTGAACTAGATAACTTTAAGGTCCTTTCCAACCCTAACTGTTCTGTGATTCTGTGATTCTTTGCTAGCAGAAGATAATTTTGTGTATATGAACACTAATGTTTTCATAAAGAATTCTTGTGCAGCACTGGGGAAAGGCCTAAAATAACGAAACCTGACTGGAGCTTAATTTTATACTTTTATTTCCCCCACCCTAGTGTGATGCCTTGCTCATCACAACAGTGGCATAAACCTAGTAAACTCCTTGGCTACAAATTTATTTACTTTGTAATAAGCTTTAACTTGATTATTCTCAATGCCTTCAGAACTAGTAGCTTGATTCTGTTAACGGTAAGAATATTTAAATGTTGATAAAATCAATATTTAGTAAAATGTAAAAGATGCAACTATATTTCATTATATTAGCAAAATAAATGTGTTTTCTTTTTTCCAGATCCTTCTGAATATGTTCCTGTGTCTCCCCTCCAGTCAAAGGATCTGCCTGTTTCTCCACCTAAGCAGGCATCTAATGCCCTGGCAAGTGATACCGCTATTGGGAGAAGAGGCCGTTTAGCTAACCTTGCTGCTACAATTGGTTCCTGGGAAGATGACCTAAGTCATCCATCTGCAAAGCAAAACAATGCACAAGAACAGCCTGGCACTACTTGTTTATCCAAATTGTCCACTACAAGTGGAGCATCTGCTAGAATCAATAGTAGCAGTGTAAAGCAGGAAGCTACATCCTGTTCTCAAAGGCTTGTTGAGGCTTCTAGTAATAAGCCAGCAAATTCAAAGATAGTGGTGAGTGTCTGATTTAACTACTGATTAAAAATCAATTTGAGTATTGGGGGGAGGGGGGAGCGACACAAATATTAACTCATAGCTGTTTAATCTGCAGTTAAAGATTTGGTGCAAACAATCTGAGCCTATTTACAACTTTTGCTTTATTGCAATCCCACATGCCTGTTTTTAATAGCAGACCTGAAACAGCTTAGAATCCCTTTTATTGAGACTTGGTTGAACATAATATTTCTAAGTCTTGTAAAAGTTGATGTCAAAGTAATGAGTGGCTGTTCTTGACTGTCAGAAGGGAGCTTTTTGCAGAGATACTGGGTTTCACTTGGTAACTTCATATGGTTGATTGACTTAAATGTTATTGCTGTATGAAAATTGAATTACAATGCTGAAATTAGTAGTGCCAGATACCTATTGTTGAACTTATGCCATTTATGAAATAACAGTATCGGCAGTGTGCAGTCTTGTTTAGGGACATGTGGGAAGATACCTAAAGTAGCTGGGAAAAGCACCTGGAATCAAATGCTGAAACAGTTTGAAATACTGGATAGGAAAAATCTACAGAGAGCTTCTAACGCTTGTTCTCAGCTTTGCTGTTGATGGAATAGGTGTGTTATTTTATAGTATGCTGTGCAGAATGATTTTCTTTTCCTCTTGAAAGTATGAGAATGTGCAGTCTCATTTATTCCTTTTTCTCCCTTGTTAAGGATCCAAACAATTTAACACGATTCTCAAGAGTCACTGTTCCCTGTTCTAAAGAATCTGCAGTACAACAACTGTTAACAGAGAATCCCTGCAGCCCTCAGAAAACTGAAAAGCATACACAAATAGCAAAATCAACTTTGCCTCAACCAGTTCAGTCCAAAGAAGAGCCAGTCAAAGGAACACATGTGCAACCTGAACCTAAGGGTAAACCCACAACACCAGGTAAGGTGTTTTATCAGTTTCAATAAATGTTTATTTAAATTAGGCTTGCGTGTCCTCACTTGAAAACTACATACTAATTAAGAATTTATGGTAATGTATCAGATAATGTGTATTTTCTTCTGTAACTTGACTGAAGTCCTGAAGAGTTCTGTGATAATTATCATAAATCATATGGTTTCCATATCTTACAAGGATATTTTCTTGGACAAACTTAGTATAACTCTTGAGCAAAATTCTTCTCTATGTGAAAATGTATCCTGCTAACATCAGTTAATTGAGACTATTCAAAGCTTCTTGCAAGTGTTGGATTCTGTGTTTTCAAACAATATAAAGTAAAAGTCTGCATATATTAGGAGAAATCAAAGCTAAATGTCACTCAGATGCTCCATCTTTGCAGTCTTCACAGTGATGTTGAAATAAGTGATCAGCCCCAATTTTAAATTCAACTGCTTGTTGGATTAGAAATTTGGACTACCAGCTTGAATTCCTTGAAGGTGGCCAGTAGAGCAAGTGTGTGCTTCTAGATATGCTGTCAAAAAAAACAAAGTGAAGTGGATGCAGAACAATATATCCACCTTATGTACTAAAATGCTCATTTACAGGAAGGATGCAAGTGAGGCTGGCTGTATAGGAAGTACTGAAAAAGCAAATCAATCTAAGTAGCTGGTGGATCACGTGGACTTTAGCAAGAAGATGACATCTATTTGCTCTGATTTGCTGCTTTATTAACTTCAGTGTTCTGTTACTGTGGTGATGCAGACTTCAGGTTTAGTTCATGTTAAAGAGCTGTAAAGGAGACAGATTTATTGTTTCATTGAGAAGCTGCAGCAGGATGCAGTGATTTCTGTGGTGTTGAGAGTCTCTTTCAAGGCAAAACAATTATTCTTGTAGGGGGATCAGGAATTAAACCCTTCCTGGAACGCTTTGGGGAGCGCTGTCAAGAGCGTAGTGCACAGAGTCCCGCTACGAATACTCCAGGGTACAGAACACCCATTGTTACCCCAAATACTAGGACAATCCAGGAAAGGCTTCTTAAACAAAATGAAAATTCCTCTACTGCCAGTTTAGCACTGCAGCTTAAGCAGGTAATGACTTTGCTACGTTCATAGTTTGCTTATAAGTTGGGGAAGATACTGTTCTGCACCTGCCTGAGGAACTTGAAATGTTTTGACATCTTAAAGCTGGTAACTTTTCCCCGTTGCCCTTTATTTGCTTAGGAACGTGAACGAGAACTTGCATGTCTTCGTGGCCGGTTTGATAGGGGCAATCTGTGGAGTACCAAGGAAAACGGAAGTCCGAAGAGAAAACTGCCAGAAGCTAAAATGGTAATGTGCAACTGCCATGTATTAAAAGATGATAGAAATGATAGTCTCTTGTTAAAGCAAATGAGCTGCTTTAACATGTTCTGAACACAGGACAGATGTGCAACTGTAAATAAAAGATAAAGCTGGTGCTCAGGCTGTGCAAGACTGCTTGTCAAGTGGTTTGTATGATTATTAACAAATTAATAGAGGTATTTTTCCTCCTGCAGAATCATGAAAGGAGACAAGTGATACTGCTTTGATCCAATTAGCTTATCCATGGTTTTTCTAAGTGTGGGGTTTAGTATTTTATAACTTAAAAAGCAAAAGAAATTGTTTAGTACCTCAGCTAAATTTCTTACATAAATATATAAATAGGATCCTTCTTGAGGTTGGATCAGCAGCCTTTTTTTCCTAGCAGGTATTGAAATGTGTTTCTGGCATTTTAGTCCCTTCAACCATTACGACCTAAATGTACTATGTTTTTATTTTTGCCAGGAAAGCCAATCTCGGGCTAGTCCAAAACATTCTCCTTGTTCTGATGCCACCGCTATTGCATCAGCAGAAGACATACCAGCAAGTGATAGGCCAGGAAAGTCTCCTAGTGTGGAGTCTTCAGGTAAGAACTGTTGCTGTTTGCCTGTGGTTAATGCTGGACTGAAGCACTGCCATTGATGTTCATGAGCAGATAAAGAGGCTGGTAGCACTAAATATATATAACTGCACCTCTTCTATGGTTACTGACCTGCATAAATCTTTTTGTCTGATAATAATATTCTACACTTTTATTCCACTTGAAAGATGGGTGGGAAAAACTGCCTTTCATTTTTTTTACCTAATTTTCATAATTTCATGTATGTTAAGTGAAAGGAGAGTGAATGAAAATCATCAGTTATAGATTTAATCTATACTGTACCTCGGTATCCAAATTTCTACAATAATCTAATGGTGAGGAAACTCTTCTCTTGTCAGGAGCCCTTTATGCTATTAATTCTTACTGTAGGGAGCATGAAAAGAATTCAGAGAGGATTGTGACATCCTTTCTGGTGCTTCCTCAGTGGAAAAGCTTCCAGTTCTCTGAAAAAAGTCAACATAGTTACTACCTCTTTTAGACATTATGTGCAAGCAGGCTATCAAATGTGCTTTTAGAAAACCAGGATGAGATCCTGCTTTTGGCTTGGATTTGGCTGTGGTGGGTTTTTTTGCTTGTTTGTTTTTTAAAATGGCCCTCTCTGCTCTGAGTGTACTCTACTTTGGTTTCAGCATTGCTTTCTGTGCTATAAGCTTTTTGATTGTAAGGTAAGAAGTTGCACGGATTTTGGAGGGTATGTATTCTAATGTTTTTCTTATTTAATAGCAACCTAACTTAATCTAGTGGGCTTTTTCTCAGTTGTCAGCAGTATTATCCAACTGCCCCAAAAAATCCAAACTTAAAGTTCAAAGGCTAGACATAATCTTCAGTGACATCTTCTTTACAACTATTTAGATGCTCCTAAATGTGAAGAGACTCAGAAACCCAGTCCTCTGAAGACTGATGAGCCAAAAAGCCCTGTAAAAGCACTGTCTGTCTCAAAACTTGAGCAGTGTGCTGAGAAGCTGACAGGTTTGTATTGAGTAGATGTATATTAATGCACTTAACTGTCTGTTGCTGCTTGTCCAGCACAGTGTCAATATCCTTCAAGTCTGGACAATGAGTTCACCACACATCTGCTGACACGTATGTTTTGTAATGAGGTTTATATAAAAAGAATCAGGAGTCTTCTTTCATCATAATCCTTCTCTTTTGACATTAAAGTCTTCAAGATATATTAAAATGCTGATATTAAAAAGTTTATTGGGAGAAGATAGACTGCTCTACTGTGGGACTTGCCAGTTAAATTTCATAGCTGTTAGAGCTAAAATCTTGAAACTTGTTTCACAAATGCATCTTTGTGTTCTCTTTCTATGTCAATTATGCAGTATATGTGATAATAGTGTATTAAAATAAGGATGGCAGTATACTTTAGGGTTCTATGTGCCTGACTGTAAGTCTTTTTTAATCAAGCTTACTTGAAATGCAAAAATAGTTGTCTTATCTGTTAACATCTTTCTGCTCATTTAATGAGAATGAAGAGATTAGTCCTGATGCTACTAATACATTTTAAATATCACTTTTTAGATGAATTATATGAAATTGAAATCAATGTGGATGATGAGATGAATAGCTCGAAAGTGATAAATGAGATTTTTGAAGTTCTTGAAGAAGATGGTCCAGACATAGAAAAGCTGAAGAAAGAAATGAGTATGAGCCTGGAAGGTGAAAGTGATGAGGATGAGCAGGAAGAGTCACTTAATATTTCATCAATGTCTCTGTTAACCCCTTTAGTGGAATCTGTTGGTCCAGAGGTGAGAGTTCCTAAGAGATAGGTAAAGGCTTATTTATCACGGAGAGGTAGAACTTGCTTGTATCAACAGTATTTTGTTGTATTGTGATACATGGGCAAATAAAGAAGTTACAAAAAACATTTTGCTAATGAAAACATAATAATGTAAAGTTATCTTCTGAAAATAGCTGAGCATGATGGAAGCTCTGCTAAACAAGTGGTTTAACTTCTGCTAAACCAAGTTTGAGTGTATATATATATCTATTACTTGTGCTGGACTTCAGTGATATACATGCGTTCAATGAACTTATCACTGATGAAAATCTGAGGAGAAGAAACTGTTGCTGTACTAGTTAGGAAACTAAGGGTGAAATCTCATTGAGTTCAGTGACCTGTTGGTGTCTTTAAAATAAAAGAATTTGCTTGCTCCATGTCCTAGAGAATACTTGTTAAATGTGTGTTAAGTTTGGAAGCTGCTTAGTACTATTTTCTGTTTATATGCAAGACCTAGTAATGTGAGAGAAAGCAGATAATGGTTATTGTGGCCAGATATCTTTATAACCTTTTCTGCTCCCCAGGCCTTTGTTTCTCCTTCTAAGTCAGCCGGTGAAGGTAGCAGTATCAGTGATGTAAGTCTGAAGTCTGACAAGTTCCAAAGGACTAAAGTCCCCAGGGCAGAATCTGGAGACAGCATTGGCTCTATATCAGATGATCGCAACCTTCCCTATAGGTAATAAATGCAAAACCTCACCCCAATTCTCTAAGTGGGCAACTTTAAGACAATGGATTTTTTTTAGCTCTTGTAATGAAGCACACTGCTTAAACTACAAGAAAAAAGCCTTTTCTTCCAAAATTTCAGCCTTTATCAAAGATAGTTCCCATGTGGTCTTTATGTATGATGCTTAAACTTAAAATGAGGAAATGTGTTTTAAAGCGTTTTAAGCAAGTTGAAAAACATCAATAAGTTATACATATGTATGTATATTGCAAAAAACCAGAAAACATTGTTATAGCTGTGAAAGGTTTAATGGGGTTTCCTCTTTTGAAAGCATTGATGCATACAGATCTCAAAGATTTAAAGAAACAGATCGTCCTTCAATAAAGCAAATCATTGTTCGCAAGGAAGATGTTGCTTCGAAACTAGAAACTAAATATAATGGCCCATCTGATCAAGTCAATATCAAAAAGAAAATGCAGGTATGCAATGCACTACTTAAAATCCTTTCTCTAATTTACTATTTCCTTGCTTCATTTCCCTTGAGAATGTCCAGGACTTAAACATACTACTTGGAACTGCAGAATTAGGTTTTTTAGCATAAATATCCAGTGGTAGGGAATGATACTGCATAAGCTGTACAGTTTAATATATCTCTTGAAAGCTTCAAGCTATAGGGTAAATCTAGGGAGAACAAGCTCATTTTGAGAAGGGAATGGGGAACTTTTCTCTTATTACTGCCTTTGAATTAGGCAGGATTCATAACTACGTAATTACAGTAGGCAGTATTCTGATATTTAGTCGTGCCTCTTTCATCTACAACACTGAATTTCTGGTTAACTGCTGCTTCCCCTGGTGAAGGGCAGACTAGCCTAGATATGGAGCATACAAATGTTGAAGTCGGTCACTCCCATTTAATTAAATGATTTCTGAGGCCAAAAAAATATGGTGCTGCAATATTCTTTTGCAGAAGTAACTGTAAACTGCAAGATCTTTGTAGTTTACTATCTAAGCAGTCTAATTTCTCTGAATCGTAGCCCTCAAAATGCTAATCTCAAGACATTTCCATGTGTGAATCTAGATCTTTCTCTTCTTGCTAATTATTTTAATGACTGGTTTACTCTAGGAGCTCAATAATGAGATCAACATGCAGCAGACAGTGATTTATCAAGCCAGTCAAGCTCTGAACTGCTGTTTTGATGAGGAGCATGGAAAAGGGTCACAAGAAGAAGCAGAAGCAGAGAGACTTCTTCTCTTAGCAAGTAGGTTTTTAGACCCAAGTTTAATTCTTTGTCATGAACACTTTAGGAAGAAGCGGGAACAAGACTGGAATGCGTTTATTATGCTACCTTGTAGCTGCTTATTTATAGTTCTTCACCTGGAAAACAGGATAATACCTGCTCTGTCTTGCTTGTATAGGCAAGAGGATATTTTTGGTATCTTTCTTGCCTTTTATATTCCTACTATTCTTGCAACAGAAACGTTAATGATCTTCATTTTACATCCTTATGGGGGGAAGAAAAGCATGTTCAGTACTACTTTTTCCTCTGTTACAACTATAATTAATATTTCTATGTAGCTGAGAAGAGAACTGCTTTATTGGAAGAACTGAATAGACTGAAGAGTGAGGGACCTCATAGTAAAAGAAATAAAGCTGCTTCTATATCCACCGAATATGCTCCATCCAGGGGATCTGTTTCCATTTCAGAAATGCGTCTACCTCTGAAAGCAGACTTTGTATGTGGTACAGTTCATAAGCCAGGTAAAACCAGCAACTGAAAACTTGCTCCTTTCCTCCCCCTTCCCTATCCTCCCTACACATATTTCTGGTTCATACCTCGGGTTGTTTTGTCTTCTGCATTGGTGTTTCTCATAGATCAGGGAGCAATGAAAATCTAGCAATTACTTTTAGTTGATCTGCTTTTTGGCTAAGTTTTCAGTGTTTTCTATGGTGGTTTTAGTTTCATCCTGTTCTGGCTTGTGAAGTTCAATAAGGTTATGAAGACCTTTCCAGCCAGTCTTAAAGATCTTTATGATCCTGTGTAGTCTGTTGGAGAAGAAAGTACATTTTTGTATCTTGGGTTGTATTCTGTCTTACTACCTTGGAATTCTATTGATGGGTTCAAGTGTAGTGCCTAAAGATCATTACATAAATTCTGACAGACTCATTAAGCCTCTAATTTTTTTCAGTCTTTCTGTTAACATCCCACAGTGCTTCATTTACGAAAGCTAGTCTTCCATTATTGTGTCATATTTAAGTCATTAAAGTTGACTTTAAAGTTAAAACTTTTAACTTTAAAGTTAAAATGTGAATTTATGTCTCCTTTTGTTCCAGAAGAGTATCTGGCAATATCTCTCTGTAGGTCTAGACTTACCCTGGAATATAGTAAGCTTCTGTTATGTGGCTGTTTAAAGAATCTGCAAGCCCACAATGACCAGTGTTATTATATAATGCTACCAAATGTGATTGTAAGCTGGACAGATTCCTACTTTTTGCCTCAGTAAGACTTGAGGACAAAAGGCATTGGACAAAATTGTGTTTCATACTGGTTGGAAAACTTTTAATCAATTATTATGTAGCTTGTCTTGTTTCCTTGATTCACTGTCCAATGAAGTATGAAGTGGTTCTTTCTACATCTTCAAATAAAACCACAGCCAAAAATATTAAAGTATCTGACCTAATTTACTACCCCTTTCCCACTCCCAACATGTTTCTCCTTCTTGTTGCATGAGATGCTTTATCTCAGTTACAGAAAAGCATCTCTGTTTACAACAGTATAAGTTCAATTTCCATCAGTAATTCTCAAAACCAAATTGTCTGAACAGACAAGTGTGAACTACTTCTCATCAGAACTTGATTCTGGAAGTGCAACGTTTGCTATACATTGTGTACTAGAAGCTCTAATGATCACTTTTACATTTGCTGTTTTCTTCAGAGAAAAGTGCAAGTCAGTGCTTACTGGAGTCTTCAACAGTTGTTCTGAAAGCCGTGACTCAAAGTGTTGGGGGGGGTAATGATTATTTGTGTAATGTGGTGTGATATTTGCTTTTACTGTTCAATAGTTTGCTGCACAAACTCCAGATTATCTCCTGCCACTGTTGAGGTGCTTTTCCTCCCTTATGTGAAAAGATTGGTAATTCAAGCAACTAATTTCCCTGTTCTTCGTAGGAGTGAAAAACGTATGAGAACAGGCAGTAGCAATGCTGATGTGTGGTTAACTTGGCAGGCCTAGAGAATAACAACAGAGTATAAGGAACTAAATGAACTGCTGCATCTGCCTGAAAGTTCCTCTCCCCTTTCACACAATGGGTAGTGTAGGTCCAGCCTGAGGTGCCAGGTAGTTATGAATCCTGTGGAGAACAGT